>JABUQX010089092.1:0-28295 GCA_015478945.1 Trachelipus rathkii | reverse complement strand
AGAATAGCCATGGAACAACTGACAAGAGGAAATCATGGAACATCTGGCAAGAGAATACTAAAGAATAACTGACAAGATAATACCATGGAACAACTGACAAGAGAATACTATGGGACAACTGACAAGAGAATATCACGAAAAACTGGCAAGAGAATACCGTAGAGCAACTGACAAGAGAATATCATGGAACAACTGGCAGGAGAATATTATGGAACAACTGACAAGATAATGCCATGGTAGATCTGACAAGAGAATTCCATGGAATAGCTGACAAGAGAATACCATGGAACAACGGACAAGAAAATACCATGGAACAACTGGCAAGAGAATACCATGGAACAACTGGCAAGAGAATAACATGGGACAAATGATAATAGTATACCATGGAACAACTGACAAGAGAATACCATGGAACAACTGACAAGAGAATACCATGGAACAACTGACAAGAAAATATCATGGAATAACTGACAAGAGAATACCATGGAACAACTGACAAGAGAATACTATGGGACAACTGACAATAGATACCATGGAACAACTGACAAGAGAATAATGCCATGGAACAACTGACAAGGGATATTTAATATTGTGTCATGATACTTAGTTTTTCCTCATGATATAGTTCAACGAAACAGAACATTTTTATTTCATCAAATCGTCAAAGATGTTGGGTATTGTTATTCTGGGGGAGAAATCAAGAAAATCCATTTTACACAGTACCAATTCTGTGCTCTGATATATACTATATATATATTATATATACTATATATATATATATTTATATATATATATATATATATATATATATATATACTTAGTATATATATATATATGAAATCACACTAACTATATATACTATATATATTATATATTCCATCCATGCCTAAGTCATCATCACCCATCTTCTTTCTCACCAAGACTGAATGAAAGGTGCCTCACATGTCTCGTTGAAAGTTCATGAATATATGTTTATTTTTCCAACATATATATATATATATATTATATCATATATTATATAGTATAAATATAATATATAATAATATAGTATATATATATATATACTATACTATACTATATTATATAATTAGTATACTATATATTAAGTATATACTAAGTCGAAAGAAAGCCCCAACCTTTGCCGGCCCCCTTTTTAGCTTTTAAGTGAGAACTCGGTGTCGCATTCAGAAATTGAATCCATCAGCTCGGCTTCACGGACTGCAACGGAAGCCCTCGACTATGGAGATTCTCTCAATGTAGGACCACAACTGTTCCCCCCCCCCACATAACCCCGCCATTCACGTCCGATTATGTAACTATTTTCTCTCGCCTCTGCGCAAAACTCACATTCCTGCTCCTGTCAGTGCTATTACTTTACTTGATGTGCAATCCCACTTTCTCTTCGGATCTTCCAGTCGGTCGAGTTCCGCAGGCACCATTTACCACTATACTATTGCGCGCTAAACCACCGACTATTATGTATATATATATATATCACTAATATATATTATTATAATATATATATATAGTATTATATATATATATAGTATAATATATATTATATAGTAATATAAATATTATTATATAATATATATATACTATATATGATATATATATATATATATATATATATATATATGAGTATATAGTATATTATATATATATATATATATATATATATATATATATATATATACATAATAGTAGTATAGTAATTATATGTATCAAAATTAGCATCTCTCTCTCTCTCTCTCTCGTCTCTCTCTCTCTGCCTCTTTGCTCGTCTTTCTTTCTCATCTCTCTCTTCTCTCTCTCCCCTCTCTATGAGAAGTGGATTCCCATTTTTTAGTCTCTTTTTATCTTATCTCTCCCTCTTCTGCTCGTCTCGTCGTCGGTCTCTCATCTCTTCTCTCTCATTATTATTAGGGAATTTCTTGTTGTGCGTGCTTTGCAACTCTGAAAAGCTTCCAACAGGAAATTATAATTGGATAGATTTTCGTATACATTCGATCGCCTTCAGTTTTCAGTTTTTTAAATTAGGTCCACTACAAGAGGGATTCATAGTTACTACACACACACACACCAACCATATTTTTATATATATATAGTATTATATATATACTATATATATATATATATATATATATATATATATATGATATATAGTATATATATATATATATATTATATATATATAGATATAGTATAGTATATATAATATATAGATAGTATATAACTGATATATATAATAATATAATCATATAATAATATATATACTGATAATATAATTACTATTAATATATATTATTCACTAATATATAATATATAATAGTATATTACATCATATACATATCTTATAACTTGATAACTAACTACTGGTCTACTATAGATCCTATAGCTCTACCCCCCGCCCAATACCCCTACTTATCATATACTCATATAGTAATATATTCTATACTATTACTATATAATATCATATAACTATATGATATATATACCTATAATAATAACTAATATACATACATACTATAATCATCATAATATATAGCTCATACTATACTATCATAATAAAATATATATATTATATAATTACTAATTGATGTTTGGTAACTGTAGATTTAATAAACTACGAGTACTTGCTAAAGACGATATAAAAAAAAGGTGAATTTTGAGAATAATCGAATGAATCGCAACGACTAGCTGATTTATCATTCTTAAACGATATCACAAAAGTTTTTTTTTTTTTTTTTATCTTCAGAAAGATATTAAAACTACATTTTACAAATAGTGTTAATTTTTTCCCCCCAATAATATTGAATTTGGGAAAATTGACTTAACCCTATAAATTTGCACTTTTCGCGTTGAAATAAGAGACTGCAGCTGTATACTTCTTGAGAATATGTAATATTCAAAAGATTCATGTATAGATTTATCTCAAAAGATAAATGACAACTTCTATTAAAGATTTTATAACTTATTATTATTCTACCTCCTTTAATCTCAATCCGATTTATTAATTCAAATGTGTAAGACCATGCTTCTCAAATTAAGCTCCTTAATGAATTATCGTTCCAATACTGATTTATATACAAATATTTCATTAGTTGTGGAACCCTTTTGTTTTTAAAAGAATTTTTTTGACTTTTCTATCATTCTCTTAGGTTGAGTAATTTTCAATTACAAATTTTAGAACATCTTAACCAAATTCATGTTCCATAAATTATCAACATTTGAAATAAATGTTGTGTAATTCTTAAAATTGAGTTTTTTTAAAGGGTTCTTTCAGCATTTGAAAAAAAATAATGTGTTTTAATGACACAGATTAAAAAAAGCAGAAAGAGAATTTATTAACTAGTTTTAGGTGTCTTAAATTGACGTCTTTTTAATGAAATTTCAATATTGTATAAATTTCAATATCAAATATTGCAAGCGAAAAACTTTTTTGTAATAAATTTTTAAATCTAAAACTTACGCAAATTAGAAAATTTCTCACATTTACAATTCCCTATTTATAAGAAGAAAGTATGCTATCATGGTATATTTCTCTTAATGTAAAGTCTTAAATAATGAGTTTTAACGGAATATTTTCAGCATTTGAAAAAATCATGTTTTTCATTGATTTGTATCTTCAAAAAGAGAAAAGAAATTTATTTAATTGTTTAGGTTCTAAAATTAACTTATTTAATGAAATTTCAATTACTTGATTTTTATTATACAAATATGGTTCATTAGTGTGAAAACAGAGGTGTTTTAATAAAAAATATATTTAACTTCTAAAATTACGCGTTTTTTTTTAATTATTCACATTACAAATTTTAGAACTCTTAAAAGAACGATTTTTACTAATTTACAACATTTGAAATTAATTTGGTAACTTAAAAATTTGAGTTTTTAACGGATATTTTCAACATATGAAAAATAAGTGATTTTAATTTGAAATGCAATTTCAAGAAAAGCAGAAAAGTAAAGTTTAATTATTGATTTTACTGGTGTCATTAAATCTGACAGCGTTTTTTAATGATGAAAATTTTCCCCAAATAATTCTGTTCTCTATATGCAAAAACCTATTTAATTAGTTGTTGACAAACCTGGTTCATTAATAACACGAAAATTTTACTGTCATAATTACAGCTTTTTTCCTTAAATTCTTCACAATCAGAACAATTTAGAAACTCTTAAAAGTTACGGGTCTCTTTCCTAATTATCAGACATTCGTGAAAATTATTTGTACAATTCTCTAAAATCAAGCTTTAACGGTATTTTTCCAGCTTTTGATAAAAAATAATGTTTCATTGAAATGCAATTCAAAAAAGCAGAAAAGCGAATTTATAATAAGTTTTAGGTGTCTGTTAATTGAACGTTTTTAATGAAATTTCTGCTCATATTTCTTTTCATGTATCTACTTCTCTATTAGTTTTGTATATATATATTTACGTTTTGACTAATTAATACTTTTAAAATATTAACTTCTAAACTTAGGCATTTTTCCTAAACTTTCACATTAAAAATTAGAACTTCTAAAAGTACGATTTTTTTTCCTAGAATTTCAACATTTGAAATTATTTGGTAAAAATCTTAAAATTGCAGTTTTTAAAACGAATATTTTTTTTCAGCATTTTTGAAAAAATCAATGTGTTTCATTGAAAATGCAATTCCAAAAAAGCAGTTAAGAGAATTTATTTATTGTTTAGGTGTCTTAAAAGGACGTTATAAGAAGGTGATTTTCTATATTTGTTTCTCGTGATCATTCTCAAATATTTCAATCACTACCGTTTCTACCATTATAAAAACAATATAATTACAAAATAGTATATGTGACTCTGTACCAAGAGTGCTTTATTTCTTAGAATTCTTTGCAGTTTAAAAAATTTAGATCTCTTAAAAGGTACGGTGTTTTACTAATTTCAACATTCTGAAATAATATGTGTGGATAAATCTTTACCAAAAATTGATAGGTAATTTACCAAACGAGTTATATTTCATGCAATATGTGAGAGAAAATAAGTTTTCATTGAATGCAATTCAAAAATTCACAAAATAGCTACTAGCTTTTATGTTTTAGGTTGTCTTAAATTGAATCGGTTTTGTTAATGAATTTCAATATTTGTTGTTATAGTTACCAAGTATTTTGATATGAAATAGCCTGTAAATTTAATAAAAAATTTTAACTTTCTAAATATACGCTTTTTCCTAAATTACAACGATTTAGAACTTACACAAGTCCATTTTGTCGTTATAAATTTTCAAAATTTGCAATTATTTAAGTAATTCTTAATGCAACAAATTTAACTGGCTCAATTTTCAAAGCATTTGAAAAAATTAATGTTATCAAATTGAAAAATAGCAAATTTTCAAAAAAGCTGAAAAAGATGTATTTTATAATTAGTAATATAAGGTGACTTAAATTGACATTTTGTTAATTAAAATTTCTAAATAAATTATTATTTATATTACCCAAATTTTTTCAAAATAATTGTGACAATCTCTGTTTTAATAGTACACCAATACCCTATTTATACTATCTAAGAATTTTAAAAGCTTATTCTTAAAAATTTTCAACAATTTACAATATTTAGAACTCTTAAAAAAAAGTAGATTTTCTATTAAACTTTCAGGACTATCTTAAATCTATTTGGTAATTTCTTTAAAATTGATGTTTACATTGACAAACTAGAAGAAAAAATAATTGTTACATTATAGCTATTATGAAAATCTTTTCATTTATTTTATTTTTAAGATTAAAATTATTCAGGCTGTCATATAAATTGACCTTTTGTAATGAAAAATTAAATGAATATTCATACAATACAAACTTTGCATATAAATGGCTTTAATAAAAAATTCTTGAAGCTTACTTGATCCATATAGATTGAGTTTATTGACATTTACAAAATATTCCGGCTCTAACTCAGTACGAGCTTTTTTCCCTAAATCCTCAACATTTTCAAATTTATTTGGAAAAAAAGAAAATTCTTTAAAAATTAGGAGTAATTAATATCCGTGAGATCAGTCTTCGAAAGTTTAATACTTGTGTTGCATTGAAAATTGGCAATTCAAAAGCAAGAAAAGAGATTTATTAATTGGTTTTAGGATGACTTAAGGTTGAGAATGAGAATATCAAATTTGTTTTATTATACCCAACATATTAAACTTTTAGGTGGAGCTATCTTGATATTTCTAGCTTAAATTCGAGTTTAACTTCTAATGAATTACGCTTGAACAAATTATGAAACTCTTATAGGTTCTATTTTATCAAACTTCTGGTTACATGTTCTACATTTTGTAATTTATATTGAGTAAAAATCAAATTGAAACTGAGTATAGTTTTGTCAATATTGCAGGTGTATGAAAAAAATTCATGATCTTTGATTGAATGAATATTAAAAAGCTGAAATGAAAGTGTAATTTATAATAATGTTTTAGGTGTGCTTATAAAATTGACGTTTCTTTAATGAAATTTTCTTTAATTTATCCTTGTTAATTCTAATGTCCAAATATTGTCACTTAGTTGTTGAAACCTAGTTTAATAAGAAGATTATTAACTTTTTCAAAAATACGCTTTTTCTTAATTTTTCACGATTACTTTAAAATTAGAACTGCTGTATAAGTGACCAGATTTTCTATTTCACATTTGAAAATATCTTGGTAATATCTTAAAAATTGATTGTTTAACGGTTATTTTCAGCATTTGAAAACATAATGGTTCTTGCTAATGCAATTTAACAAATTGAAGATACGAAAAAAGAACGTTTAAATGATTTAAGGGTGTCTTACAACTCTGATGTTTTTTAAAATGAATCTTCAAATCACCCTTTCTTTTATAAAATATTGAAATATACCAACAAAAACAGTGACTCTCTGAAAAAAAACCTGTGTTTAAAAAAAATTTTTGTGACTTCCTAAACATTACGTTTTTCGATTGTTAAAATTTTTACAGTTAAAAATACTCCTACTGTTAAATTTAGTGTGTCACGATTGTTTTCCTAAATTTCAAATTGTGACATGTTATATATAAATTATGCCCGAGGGTAAAATTCTTCAAAATTGAGTGTTTAACAGGTTTTATTTCAGCAATTTTTGAAAAAATAATGTGTGACATTGAAATGCAATTTAAAATAGGGAATAGCTAAGAAAAAAGGAGAAAAAATTTATATTAGATGAGTTTTACGTTGTCTGTAAGATTTGGTACGTTTTTTAATGTAATTTCAGGTAATAATTATGTTATTTATATACCGAGATATTCATTAGTGGTGAAAACCATGATTTAATAAAAAATTTTTAACTTTTTAAATTAAATTTAGAAGTTAAAATTTTCCATTTCTTAATTTTATACCTAACTTGCACTTCAAAGATTACAATTTCCTAAATTTTCAACATTTGAAATCTATTTGAAAATAAATCTTTTAAAATGAGTTTTTTAACGGTATTTTTCAGCAATATGAAAAAAATAATGTGTTCATTGAAGTGCAATTTCAATTGAATAAAAGTACATGAATTTATTATTTTTATAAAGTTGTTGGTAACTTAAATTGACGTTTTTTAAATATGAAATAAATTCAGCTATTTTCTTATTTAACTATATACCAACAATATTTCATAGTTGTGAAAACCTGTTATTAATATAAAATTAGTTCCTTAACTTTCTTAAAAATTACGGCTTGTTTCTTAAATTATTCACAAGTTACAATATCTCTAGCTGACTTATAAGAAGTACGATTCATTTCCCGTAAACTTAAACGTTTGAAATTATTATATTATTCTTAAATTGAAGTTAAATTTAAAAGAAAATTTTGTATCATTTTGAATAAAATAATGTGTTTTCATTGAAAATTTCACATTTCAGATAGATCGGCAGAAGCCGAATGTTTTTAATTAATGAGCATTTAGAGTGTCTTAAATTGAAACTCTAACTATTTATAATTGCATCAAATTGCAACAGATGAATTTGATGTTACTTTTAAATTCCAATATATTTCAACCATTTCATAACTAAATGAATTATTTATATAAAGAAAAATTTAACATCTAAGGAAAGATAATTCTTTCGAATGGTAAATTTTCTAACACATTTATAAAGAAAACTCTTACGAGTACGATTTTTCCTAAATTTCAACATTTGAAATATTTTTTAAATCTTAAAAATAGAGAATTTAATGTATATCTTTTGCAATTCAAAAATTGTATTCATTGAATGGCAATTTGAAAAAAGACTTTGAGAAAATGATCTGGTAATAATAGTTTTAGGTGATGATGATGATTTAATGGAGTTAACGAATAAATGATGTTTGATATTACCAATGTTTCTTCATATTTAAAATTGTCAAAACTCTGTTTTAATAAGCAATGATGTCTTTTAGTAATTAACTATGTCTTAAATTTCACATTACAAATTTAGAACTCTTAAAGTACAGATTTTTCCTAAATTTCAACATTTGCAATTATTTGGCATGATTCTTAAAATTGAATTTTTAACGGTCTTTTCAGCATTTGAGAAAAATAAGTTGTCTTAAAAGTAAAAGCACTTGTCTTAAAAGTAAAAGCACTTATGAGTATTACCAAATTTAACGTGACTACACCCATGATTCGTTTTGTAATGAAATTTTGTCAATATTAGTTTATATGAATTAATTAATAAACTTTTTCATTAGATGTGAAACTCTGTTTTAATATAAAAATTTTAACTTCTTAAATGCATATGCTTATTTGACTTTAAATTATTCACATTACCCATATTTATTTAGACTCCTTAACAAGTACTATTAATTTCTAAATTCAAAAATTATGTAAATTTGAAATTTGAGTGTTTAGTAAAAAATTAGATGTTATTATTCCTAGAATTATTCCAGAAATTTGAAAAATAATTTTCATTAAAATTGAACAATAATGTATATCATTAAAAAAAAATCATTTTCGTAAAGTAGAATTTTTTAATTAATAGTTAATTAGCTACGTCTTAAAATTCATCAGTTTTTGTAGATGAAATATTCTAATATCTTGCTTTTTTATATACCTATAATGTATAATAATCTAGGTAGTTGTTTGAATGAAAATCTCGCCTGTTTGATAACTAAAAACAAATTAAAATGTATCCTTACTCTAAACTTACGCTTTTTATTACATTTTACATTACAATTTAGAACTCTTAATTATAGTACGATTTCTGTCTATAGAAAAATATTCAACATTAAGACACATTATTTGTTATTTAAAAAATATCTAAATCTTAGTTTTTACGGAATTTTTTCAGATAGTATGAAAATCGATAATCCGATGTTTTTTCGTTTGGGACTGAAAACTCACATAGTAGTAGAAACCAGAATTTATTAGATTGTTGTTAAAGGTGTCTAAATTGAGCGGTTTATTTAAAGAAGAAATTCATGTGCAAGTACTTGGTTTTTTATAATACCAAAGTATTTTCGACTGTTGAATTAGGTTTGGAAAAGTACCTGTTTTATAAAAAAAATATGTTGACTGTCTAAACGATTAACGCTATGTTTCTTAAATTTTACATTGACAAATAGTTATATGTCCTAGAAACTACTTAAAGTACGATTTTTTCCTTTAGAATTTGCTCAACAATTTGAAAATCTATTTTTCACTAATGGATAAATTCTTTTAAAAAAATGAGTTTAAAGGTATTTTCAGCATTTCATATAATAATGTATTTCATTGTAAAATGTAGTTTCAAAAGCAGAAAAGAGAATTTATTAATTTTTATTTAAGTAAGAGATATCAAAACGTCTTTTTATTAGAAATTTCATTATTTGTTTTTAGTACATTCAAATATATTTAATTAGTTGTGAAACCTTTTTAATAAGAAATTTGGTCATTTAAATTTTCACAATTACAAATTTAGAACTCTTAAAACTACAATTTTGCGAAATCTAAAGTGTAAAAATTATCTTGTAAATAATAAAATTAGTGATTAATGTCATTACAGATTTTGAAAAAATATAATGTGTTTCATGAAATGCAATTTTAAGAACCTAAAAACTGAATTTTGAAAAGTCCCAATTTCCCAAATTTTCAGTGCTTTATGCATATACTAATAATATTTATAAAAGCTTTTCATATTTATTATTGTGACAAATTAATATCAATTCAAATGTTTGTTAAAAACATTTATTTCGATGTTAAGCTATTACGAATTTTCAAACTATCTACTTAATCTAGACGCTTATTAAAGATTATTCGATTGTGCCAAAAATTTTTCAGTCATTTGAAATTTGTAATTAGATAAATATTAAATTTTGAGTTAGTTATACGGTATTTTACAGCATTTGAAAAAAAATATTGTGTTTTCACCCTTTAATTGCAAATATTCCAAACAAACTTTAGGCCTGAAAAGAGGTTAAGTGTTTAAAGGTGTCTTCAAAACTTGTAAGGTTTTTTTAGTGATGGAAAAATTTTAAAATTATTACTATGTTTTTTAAAAGTTAGTAATTAAAAGTTAAAATCACTTTTAATTTTCAATTTTGATATCACACTGTGTGTGATGTAAAAAAAATTTTTAATTATATTAAACCATAAATAACTTACATTACGCTTTTTTTTAAATTCTTCACATTAGAAATTTAAAACTCTTAAAACGACGATTCTTGCCTAAATTTCATCATCATTTGAATTAAATTGGTACATCATAAATTTCATTTTTTTCAACGATTTCAGCATTTAAAAAATTAATGTGTTGCATTGAAATGCCATTTTATAAAAGCAGAAAGAGAATATTAATTTTATTTAGTGTTTTAAATTTACGTTTTTAATGAAATTCATATTTGTTTTTATATACCAAATATTTCATTAGTTGTGAAAACCTGATTTAATAAAAAATTTTAACTTCTAAAATTACGCTTTTTCTTAAATTTTCACATTACAAATTTAGAACTCTTAAAAGTACGATTTTTCCTAAATTTCAACATTTGAAATTATTTGGTAAACTTAAAATTTGAGTTTTTAACGTATTTTTCAGCATTTGAAAGAAATAATGTGTTTCATTGAAAATTGCCAATTCAAAAAGCAGAAAAGAGAATTTATATTTTTTAGGTGTCTTAAATTGACGTTTTTTAATGAAATTTCAATATTTGTTTTTATATACCAAATATTTCATTAGTTGTGAAAACCTGTTTTAATAAAATAAAAATTATAACTACTAAAATTACGCTTTTCTAATTAAATAACCACATTACAAATTTAGTATACTATCTTAAAAATAGTCACGATTTAATATTCTCTTAAAATATATCACATTTATTTTAATGTTATATGAATTATTTCATTAAGAATAGTTAATTTCAAAGTGGATTAAATATATATGTCATTGAAAAAATAATTTCCTCGTGTTTCATTGAAAAATCGCGTACTTCAAAAGTAGATTAAAAGCGAACAACCTAATATTCATTAATGCAGAAAAATTAAAGGTTGGCGATAAATTACCAGTCTTTTTTTATGTTATTTAAGTAATTTTTTTTAGTTTATAAATCAAATCTTTCAGTAGTTGTGGAAACCACTGTTATATAATATATATTTTATGGTAGTAAAAATAGTGTCATTATATTTTAGTATCTCCTGAGCATAATATTAGAATTAGTTAAAAAAAATCTAAAGGGGGGTTGATATGTGAACATTTTAAATTATCTCTTTATATTTAAATCTAAATTTTGTTTACAGAAAAACAGCATTAAAGTTAATTGTAAAAGACATTTGCAGATATTATACTTTTCTTATTAACATTTTCAAAAAATTATCATCTAAAATCAAAGCAAGAGATGGAAATATTAATAGTTTCAGATTTTAAAGTGTTTGAACATTATAAATGACGTTTTTAAATGAAATTTATATTTGTTATTATATACCAAAATATTTCATAAGTTGTGTAGTGGGGTGCTGTAATTTAAAAAATGAAAATTTTTTATTACTTCTAAATTGACAGCTTACTAATCTTTATACAATATTTTAATTCAATTACTAATTTCTGAAACTATTAAAGATAACGTATTTCTCTCAATTGGAACCCTACAATCTCAATTATATTGAACAAATTTATTTTAGGTTTAAAATTAATATATTTGATTTATTTACGGTATTTTCAGCATTTTGAAAAATAATTGTTCACATCTGCAAATGCATGGCCTCTTTCCCAATTTTTAATGTTACAAATATTCTTTTAGACTTTTGCTAATGTTTGGATTTTGTAAATACAGCTCTTATCTAAGATTTAAAGTTCTTCTAAATTAATTTGCAAAATATATCCCTTATTATAGATATAAAAAATTTATTTATGATATTAAATGAAAAAATATAATACCTCATTAACTATTTACCTTATTACAATATAACGCATTGTTTTTAACGTATTTTAAAATTAATATCAACAATTTTACACTAAATTTTAGGGATCTTCTTAAAAGTAACGATTCTTTCCTTTTATCATCATTTCGCAAAATTCGTAATGTTGAAAGATAAATATATGTAAAAAATCTTAAAGGAAATTGACAGTATGCTTTAACAGGATATTTGTTCATGCATAATGAAAGATACTCATGATTTCTATTTATATTGCAATTTATACTCGCGTAAAAAAAAGAAACCTGTAATTTTTTTCTTTAGCTGTACTATTGCACGTTTTATATATTGAAATAAACATCAAATCAGCTGTTGTGTATATACAAACAAATAAACATCATTAGTATGATGAAATTACATTACATTTTTTTACATTACAAAAATTCAGTATTCAACTTTCTTAAATTAACGCTAAAGCTTATACTTATAATAAAATTTTTCCCTATCATTTAGCCTATTTTAAATTTAGAAACATCTTAAATATTCAATTTTTTCAGCATAAAATATTTATTTAATTCATTTATAATTGTTTGATATAAAATACTCTGTTAAAAACTAGAACTAAAATTCTATAGAAAAATTATCCGAGAAATGTAATCTTCAATAATTTTATGAACATGTTATAATACTATGGGTTCGTTTCACAATAAGGTGCATCTCCTTTCAATGTGAATATGTCAATATTACAATATAAGCTGAAAATGAATTTTGAATATTATAATAGTTAGAACACTTGTACCAAATTATTTTATGAATAGCCTAAACAATGTTCCATATTATAAAATAGGTGATTTTCAATGTTTAATACAAAAATAATTACAAAAAATAATTTTTTCAATAGTGGTGTTTAACTCATGTAATGTTAATAAATATGAGAATCTTTAAAATTCCTTAAAAATTACTTCTTTTTTCAGACGAATTACTAATTATACAAATTTTGCAAAAAAATATATAAATTTCATTACAACGTTCAATTAAAAGATTCTCTTAAAAGTCCACTATTTATTTCATATTATTATCAATTTTAGAAAAAATTATATAATCTATAATAATTGATTTTGACAGATTTTACTAAATTCAAAGGAGCAGTTTGAAAACATAAATGTGTTTCACTCGAAATGGAAGATTTCAACAAAATGTATTTAGTAAAACCGAAGCAATTAATTAAATTGTTTAATGGTCTTCTTAAAATTGGACGTTCTTTTTATTGACATTTCATGACTTGTTATATAGAACAACTCTATAATGTATTATGATAATTTCATTAGATTGTGTGAAAACCTGTTTTAAATGAATTATCTTTGCACATGTAAAAATTTAATGCATTTTATTTAAATTTTACAATAAAATACAAATTGAAAGAAACTCTTCACGAAACCTGTTTTTATCATCTAATGTATATTTTTAAACATTTTTAATTTCATAATGTGTGTAATTGTGCTCCCAAAATTAGGAGTTTTTCAGAAGGTATATAGTTCGAGCATGTTGAGAAAGGATAAATAAGTAGATATGCATTGAAATAGCAATTTTCAATACCAGTAATTAAAAAGAGAATTAATATTAAATAAGTGTTATTTTATTAAATAATTTTTACGTATTTTTTATGAAATTTCAATATTTATTTATTATTATATACCAAATATTTCATTAGTTGTGAAAACCTGTTTTTAATAAAACAAATTTAACTTCTAAAAATTTCACATTTCATTCACATTACAATGTTAGAACTCTTAAAAGTACGTTTTTTCCTATATTTCAGGCATTTGAATATTTTAAGGTAAATCTTAAGTTGACGTTCTTTAATGAAATGTGGTTTTATTAAACAATTGAACTAAAAATTTCATTTAATATATGAATAAATGTGTTATTAAATGTTGAACAGATTTCTCAAAAATAGAGAATGAAAAATGTAGATTTATTATTAATTATTTCTCTATGACCCATGAAAGCAACAAGTTTGTAACGTGTGATTGACATTATATTTGTTATTGTAAATATCATCCAAAATTTTATTAATTCATCTAGTTTATTGAAAACCTGTTTTAATTAAACAACATCTATTAAAAATCATATCTCCTATACAAACGGTATATGTAGATTTTGTGCCGCGCATATTTATGACTAGAAAATTTCACACGTTATCAAATTAAGCTTATTAACTCGGTAGAGGGATGCCTTCGTTAATTTTAAGAGGCACATGCCATCTCAAGTACAATTTGAACGTTATAATTAAGAACCAACGTTGATAAATTTCATTAATTAAGTGGTATTTCTTTTAACCCTTTCCGTACGACAATCTACGAAAGGACTATTTATGTAAGATGAATGAAGATGTGATTTACAAATCTCGGATGTGACTCTTACAAATAGTATAGAAAAGAAGAATTTATTAAATTGTATATCAGTGAAGGATGTGTTACGTCTTACAAATTCTCGGATGTGATGTCTTGCAAATTCGCGGATTATGTACTTATATCTTAACGTTTGTAAACTTAGTCTCTATTTCCTGAAAACCTGGAGTTTTTAAATAAGCAAATTATTTTAACTCTCTAATATTTAGGCTATGATGATAATATTATGTTGAACTTCTTTCTCTCTTTAAAAAGTACTATTTTTTCTAAATTTCAACTCTGTTAATAAAATTATATTTTGTCTTCTATTAAGATTTTGAGAGTTTTTAAGGTATGTGTTCATTCGTGCACATTTGAAATAAAAATTATATATGTCTATAGCATATTGAAATGTTAAACAAGAGTTGAAAAAGAAATACAAGAGAGATACTCTTTAAATGTGATAATAATAGTGTCTGTAATAATGATAAACGTATTGAGGCCATATTTCATAAAAATTGTGTCATTTTAGGAAAAATAATGGTTTTATGTATTTTTTTTTTTTATAAACTTAATTTTTTATAATCGACACTAATTTATTGAAGTATTGTGTAGCAAAACCTGGTTTAAGAGAAATTTTTATATAAAAACTTCATCAAAACAGTTACGTAGTTTTGATTTCACTACAAAATATGCATTACATCAAGAACTACTGAAGTTAGACCAACCTAAAAGTAGCAAAACTTTATCTCTCTAAAATAATTTCAACATATTTGATAATCACTCATTTGGTAAATCATCTAATATGTTGAGTTCTTTTCTCGTATTTGAATACAGCAGTTTGTATATAACAAATAAATGTGTTTCATTAGAACATTTGCAATTATCATATATAATCACGAAAAAACGATTTTAAGATGTTATAAAATTATCTGTTCAGTTTCATGGAAAAGTCTGACGCCAAGTTGTAATCTTATATTAAAAATATCTACAATAATATTGATTTTTTCAAATATACCTCAAATAATTTCGATTAGTTGTGGAATAAACCTGTTTTTGATAATAATATAAAATATTTAAAACATTCTCAATATCAAATACTCGTCTTTTTACTTTTTGCGTTATATTAACAATAATTCTAATAATGAGTCTTAAACGTAAAATTTAGATTTAATCCATAGAAATTTACTTTACACATTTGAAATATTTATTTTAATTATAAACTCTATATTAAATAGAAGTTTTTAACGAAGAATTTTTTCTAGTCATATGAAAAAACATAATATGTTGTTTCATTAGATATGCAATTTTCAAAAAAGTCTCAATATAATAGTAATGATGCATTACTACTCTTAAAACGAGTTTGTTATTAAAATATGTTCATCTTGGTTTGCTTTGACATGTATTAATTTAATATATTTTGTTTTATTTTTAATTATACCAAAGTATTTACAATCTAGTATGTGATAAATATTTCTTGTTTTAATATGCAAAATTTTAAATATCCTGTAAATTTATCTATTTAACCACTGATAAACTATACTTACAAACTACCATTACCTTACTAATATTTTAATAGGAAAAAATGTATATATAAATGTAAAAAAATTAATTATGTGGCATTGTATGATACGAAATCCGTTACCAAGTTAATATGAGAGCTAACTTACAAATGGTAAATTCATTGAAAAATAAGAGGATAGAGTTTAGCAATTATTTTCTTTAACTTATTATATACGATTATTTAATAATAAAGTATTTATGATTTTTAAATCGTAGAATAACCACATCCAAGATATGACTATCAAATATTTTAAATCACAACTTTATAAACAATCAAATAAAATATATATAATTGTAATAATAATATTCAACAACACTAAACCCCATAGGTTGTGCCAATGTTATAAGAGTCACAGATACATAATTATCTGTACATACCGTATAATAATATAATATTTATCTAAATAAATTATCATCTAGTTTTTGAAAAAAATCAGGACTTTCAGCGAGCCTTAATTAAACAGCTCCATATAATTATTACGTGCAAATGCTAAAATCTCCATACTACAAAGAAACTATCTCAATCTTTCTAATGTTATTTGAGTACTATATCATTATCTATGATATTAAATTTTATCATAATTTTAAGGATTCAAATCAAGACTACTCGTAAGCTACTAAAATTGAAAGTTCTACAATTGTTATCTATATGAGTGTCATGAAAATTTCCGAAATTTTTATCATCAAATTCTTTAACTTTTAAACGACTTAAGTGTATGTGCTTAAAATGTCCTCGTTACGTTAACATGGAGATTAATGTTGGCTCTTTACTTGGATAGTTTTATAAATACAATATGATAAACAAAATTGCCCAGAGTCATCATAAACATCTCAACCATATCAAATGTATTATAAAACTATCAGTCTATTTCTATATATAAATTAAATTATCCTGAAAGTATTGTATTTATTTTTTAAAACTTTTAACGATCTAATATCTAAGTTTCTAGTTATTATTATAACACGGGCCTAACATTAGCATTTTCGTAGGCAAGCTTAAGAGAAAATGCATTTTATAAAAAAAATTATTATAACATCAAATTTTTGGAAAGATTTGTTTGGTCATAATGGCATAAATAAGATAGATAAATATATATTAGCTTCTCTTCACACTCTAAAATTTTTTCATAACAAACAAATCACCATTTCATTTTTTTAAACATTTTTTACAGCGAACATTGCATTGATTATTACCGCTGAAAACATGCACCACATCATTTGTGTTGAAAAACGGGACTTCGTTTATGTACTTCTATTTAGAATATAAATTTTACTGAAATAAAATAATCCCAAAACCCCGTAGGTATTAAAGATTACTAAGAGTGTGTGTATGTTTGTCTATTTATTCAAAGTTTTCTGAAATTTATTTATTCTCTCATTCTCGTGAAGTGACTTCAACAGCTATCAATTATGCATAAATAAATATCTGAGGCCAATACCTCATTCCTATGATATGTTGGTCTGACTGTCCTGAATGCCATCTTATCACAATAGAAACGAAAGTTAAATTTAAATTCTCACACTCAATCCGTAAACGTACTTATCAAAGTTATAAGAGTTTACAATCTTTCTGCTATAATAAAATTTTCCGATCCATTCATACCCATTATTTTATTAAACTCTTTCTAAGATGCAGATATGTTGGTCTATGTTTTTAAACAGGCTTCATCCAGATATGCTGTCTCTCTTGCTTGAGAAATGCTTTATTAAAAAACAAAATAAATAAATAATTCCCAAACCCCGTAGGTGCAAAAGGTAAAAAAGAGTAAAATAAAGACTTCTTGAATCAAGGTGGCGAAGAGAACGAAACATTGTCTCCATAAAGCTTTCGAAACATTTATTCTAAGACCTACATACTTCATTGTTAATCCTAATCAACCATTCACAATCTTATTCTGCATTCCATCACAATTTTCTCGTTATAAATGCGTCAATTCCCCGATTTCTAACTCTGTCCACAATTTAATGTCACTTATTTTACAAAGGACGATTACGAATCTTGTTATCAATTTATATCAAATTCTTCGAAATTTATTTCTCAAAATTTTAGTCTTTAAAATCTTCCCATTGTCATTTTTGCACAGATGAAATTAGGAATTTGGCTCTCTCTATACAAGATGAGATGCCACTAAGTTTGGAATATATACAAAATAAATTTAAATTTCAACAAATTAAATTTAATAAAGTAAACCATGGTTTACATAATATGAACAGACAACCATCATGCATGCTCTCTTTAAATAACACCTCTCACGAGCAGAGTACTAATAAATTGCAAATATTTTGTATCATTCAATCTTAGTAGTTGTGGTTTTAGAGTTGGCGGTCTTATTTTTTTTATCAACGTGAAACGGCACACATCCAGATATTCTGTCTCTCTTTCTTATTCTGATTGAGAGATAATACATTTATAAATAAAACCACGATTAAAAAAAATTCAAAAATATAATATATCGCAACCCCGTTTACGGCAGACAAAATAATTGGTTAAAAGAAAAGTTTGATGAAATATTAATTAAATCTAGTGAATCAAATTAAAAAAATAATAAAAAATTTCCTTATTATTTACTAGAAATACACAATAATTTAGACATTGTGATGGTCCATAGAAATAAACGTGGGCAACATACAATATATTGTAGAGAGACATCTCTTAATTCAGGAACTTTGCTTTATGAAAAGATTCTAAATAAATCCTCAAAAACCCCGTATTGATTGAGTTGTAGACTTAGGAAGTTAATTACAATTCTGCTTTTAATCAAATATTCTCTTCGAACATTATTTCTACAATCTCGTTAACTTGTTAATACGATTCTTAAATTATGAGCTTTTAAAATGAGCTGGCCTACATCCAGTTATGTATGGCTCTGCTAACAATGAGGTAAATTGCTGTTATAGAAAACAAAACATAATAAATTCCTCACAAAACACACCGTTTACGTACCACAGTAGATATTAAGGCATACAATCTTTTGAACTTTTAATAAATTATTTCTACTCCTGAAAAGATTAGAATACTGATTCTTGTGTAACACTCTTATAAAATTTAACATCTTAATTATTTCACTATAGTTTTTAACTGCCCAGTACAGGTACTAGGTCAAGATGTGCTCTCATTAGTCGTAGAGACAACATAGCTTATATTAATTATATATCAAATAGAAAACAGCTTGTGCTAGTTTGGGTCTTGTATCCTCAGAGAACATAAATTAAGAGTTTACCAACTTTTAAAATCTAATCATTTTCTAAAAAGAGTCTCTAGTATATTTAAATATATATTGAGAGAACCTAAAATAAGAGTTCCTGATTATAATATTTTAATAAGGAGTCCTACATTCTAAGAAATTATGTCATCTCTTATGTATGGACGGCTATGATGATATTTAATTGATCAATTACTATAAATATATTACAAATCCTGTAGGTTACCAAAGTTATTGTAATGTGTTTACATATGTATTAGTTTATCATTATCATAATTTATCGCGTATTTAATATTAATGCGTCATCCAACTGTCTTCATATATTAATCTTTCTAACACTCGTATATATACTCTACTAACCATCGTCTTGTTAAGTAATGTGTATGAGAGAACATAAATACTCCATGTGCATATACGTTGCGTTAGATGGAAACCTGTTTACTACAAAGGAGAATGATAACTCTTAATTACGTATCAATATTATCAATTAATATTAATTATTTAATCACATTAACTCTCAAGAAACTACGTAAAACAGTGAGTCACCATTAAGTTTCCATAAATTCAACATTGGAAGTCTATTACAATAAATCTGAAACTTGATGTCTTAAGCTGTCGTTATATCAAGTATAAATTGTACAAATATTTGTGATGGATAATTTCAAATTATTAATTCTATAGTTGATTTATATTTGTTTATTAGGCGATTGTCTCAATATATTTTAGTCTAATTTGTATTAAAAAATCGTGTCAATCTTTCCCTTTCTACACCCAGATATGCTAGTCTCTACCTTCCTTAGGAAACTTTATAAAAAATCTAAATTAAAATTAAAATTCCAAACCAGACCTAATCAAACGTCGTGTAAGAAGAGGAATTAACAAAAAAGTTTCTTTAATATCAAAATTTTATCTCATACTTAAAATTATACACGATGTATGTTCATTTTCATATTTATATAGACAATTCTAAGCGATTTCACTAATCAAGGTGCATAAAAGAAAACGGCTCACATCAAGATCTGTTGGCTCTCTTATATATTTAGGACGTGTCATATGAAATAAAATTCTAAATTTAAGTTACCAAACACCGTAGTTACAAAGTTACAAAAGTTTCATATCTTGTTCTTATTTATTTTCAAAACTTTACAATTAATCACGTTATAATTTTTTTTCATAAATCATATATTTCTTGAACAATTCTAAAAAAAGGAGCTGTTAATTTAACCTGGTATTTGTCTTTAAAAATATTGTAGTCCTTGGACTGCATCACCCATTTAATGTTGAGGAACTACTACATATGTTTATCTGATAGATACGCACTGCTTTATTAAACTATATGATACAAATATAAAGCTATACCACAAAAACCACGTGAACATACAAGTACTATCTTAAGAGCTACTTAAATTCTTAGACTGCTTTATTAAAAAAATTTCTTCTATAACATTTACTTTAATTTGTAAGAAAATTACATAATACTTGTGTCCATATTTAATTTTATTATTACCTTATTAATAGATTTCCATCTAATATATGGTGCAAACCTGTTTTATTTGTTTTTAAAACAGGTGCCAACATCCAGATATGCTGTCTTCTCTTAATTAAGACAAATGCTTATATAAAAAAACAATATAAATAAAATTCCAAAAACCAATCACATAACAAAGGTATAAAAGTTAAGTTAAAATATAAGTTCTTTGAATAATCTTTTCTTATCAAAAAAAATCTCCAATATTTTAATTAAAACCATTTTAGCCGAGCCTCAATTAATGTCATAAAAATAAAACGGCCACATCAAGATATGTTAGGCTCTCTTATTCAGGAATTGTTTTCAGAAAAAAAAATTCTAAATAAATTCCCAAACCCTGTTGGTGTATATATCGCTGTGTATGTATATCATTAATAATGTTATCCCATTTAAACTCTTAGTTGCTCTTATATTCAACAATTTCTTTCGAAAATGTTTATTTTATTCAATTCTTATTTTTAAACGCCTTAATTATGTCTCTTTAAAATGAAGCCAGTTCCTAATTGAAAGGATTTATATCTTCACCTCGTAACTAAGAGAAGTTTATTCTTTTATAAATCAAAAATTAATTAATTAAAAATTTCCAAAATAGCGAAGCTATTACGTTAACCAAGTTGATAATATTATGATGCAAGTACAAATCTTGTTGGTGGCTATATAAATAAAAAATTTTCATTACATAAGCAATTTCATATAATTTTTTAACTTTTTACGAATATGAATAGATATAGGTTATTATAATTATTTAAGACCTTCAGCTCCACATTCCAGCAGGTAGTGCTTGTCTCTACTACATTGCATTCGTAGATTTATATTAACTTACATAAAAAACACAATATAATATAATTCAGCCATAATCCCTTCGGTATATATATGCACACAGGTGAATCCAAGTATATTTTAATTCAAGTCTATAGAACACTATCTAGATTTATATAATAATAAAGACAATAAAAATGGTAACGTTATTTATCACCTATTTCTATTATTTAAATAAAAATCTTAAAATAACCTATCCTGCTGGTGAATATGTTTATATAGATGATTATAATATAAAAGCTACATGATTATTGTCCTTATCTTATTCAGTACATAGCGATTATGATATAAAATTATCTATAATATGTATTTCCCGAATACCCCAAGTAGTATCATAGTATTAGATGAGATTACAATCTTGTATATCGGTTTATTCAAATTCCGAATTTTTGTTCTACAATTTCCTTAACTTTTTAAGCGACGACTTCAAATTGTCTGTCAAATTGAGCACTTCGTTCTACAGCTCAGAATATAGTAATGCTTACTACATGGGTAATCGCATTATTAAAACAAATAGAATATTCAATTCGCCAAACCTACGGTACCCGTACCAAGTGGATAAGAGACTAAAACATATCTTTCCTGCTTTAAAAAAAAATAATATGCCTGAAAAAGAAATGCATTATTAATATTTGATGATGACTTGTATTAACGATCTAATATTTTGGTTATGTATTTATAATGGTTAAACACCACAGTCAAGATATTGCTGTCTTTCTTGCCTTAAGGAAATTTCAATCGTGAAAATACAGATAATAAAAATAAAAGTTCCCATACCCGTAAGGTGCAAAGGCGTAAAAGAGTAGAAATAAAGCTTCTATACATCAAATTGTTTCCAAAAAAAAAAAAAAAACTACATTATTTTTCAAACATTTTAGCGTCTAATTAAGGGGCATAAAATGAAACGGCTCACACAAGATATGTTGGCTCTCTTATTTAGGACGTGTTATATGAAAATAAAATTCTAAATCAGTTACCAAACACCGTAGGTACCAATTACAACCGATGTCAGAACCAAAATCAGAATTTTCCCGAATATATGGACCTTAAATAAACTTTTTAAAACAAAAACTTTATACAAAATATAGATTGTTAATATTATATAATTAGACTTTAGAAATTAGCTCTCAACTCAGATGATGTTGTGTGTGCCTCTTCTCTACAAGTGAGAGTGCTTTATAAAACAAAAATAAAATTGAGAATCCCAAAACACGTAACGATCCAGTGTTATAGAGAGCTTACAATTTGCTACATTTAATAAAACATTGTTCGAAAAATTTCAAAAATGCGAATTAATAGTCTGTATTAAATTTTTTATAACGAGTCTATATACTATGGGTCTCTTAGTGTGTTTTAAAACGTTCCACAAATCCAATATGTAGCTAGTCTTATCTTGCTCTAGAAATGCTTAATAAAATTACATTCTAATATTTTTAATAAACTTCATTACCCAGAAATGACTGCAAGGTAAAGAAAAGTTAAATAAAGCTTCTTTTAATTCACATTTTTCAAAAAAATCTTCCGTGAAGTCGTTATACTATTTACCTACACCTAATTCATGGTCCATAAATAAAACGGCCCACATCCTGATATGTTGGCTCTCTTATTCAGGACTTGCTTTTAGAAATAAAATTCTAAATAAATCCCAAACCCGTAGGTATTAAGTACAAGAATACAATCTTGTTCTTTTAATTCAATTTTCTGAAATCTTTTATTCATTCTAAACTTTTAAACGCCTTAAAATTAGTATTTTAAAATTTCAACCTACACCCAGATATGTTGGCTCTCTTACATCGGAGAGTTGCTTATAAACAAAAATAAAATTAAATTCACCAAAACCTATTACCGTACAAGTTATAAGAGCTACAATCTTTTTTTATAAATTTTAAGAAACGTATAGCATTATTTTTTTTAACTTTTTAACGACCTAATATTGGTCTATATTGTTTCTTAAACATATCTACATCAGACTATGCTGCCTCTCTTGCGTCTAGAAATGCTTTATTAAAAACCAAATATAAATAACATTCTCCAAACTAGTTGGTTTTTGCACAGGTCAAAGAAGATTAGAAGAGAGCTACATTAAAACGAATTTCCAATAAACAAAAAAAAACTCCAGTATTTTTAAAACATTTTTACGACCTAATTAAGGTCCATAAAATGAAAACGGCCCTCATCAAGAGTAATTGGCTCCTCTCTTATTTACTGACGGTGCTATATAGTAAATAAGAATTCTGAAATAAATTCCCGCCAAAAACCCCGTAGTACTAACCGGTTACGGAAAATTACGTTTGGTGTCTAAAACTTATAATTCAAATTTTCCTCTGGACTTAAACATTAGAAGAATTCATTAAGCTTTGTTAAAAACGACGAAAATAGATAAGTAAAAATATGCGTCTTTTAAAATTAGCAACACACGCTTCCCTAAATTCGAATATGTTGGTGTAACTTTCTAGTACAAGTGAGATCTCTACAAATGATCGATTTAGTATACTCATTACAGAAATGTGTATATTTTTCAAAAAAATTTAGAATTCACTTCCTTTTATTACATACGCTCAAATTAAGAATGACTTTCGAATTTTCAATTCCATATTGTTTGGATAACTTTGTGTATAACGCTATTTTAA
Source organism: Trachelipus rathkii (assembly GCA_015478945.1). Lineage (NCBI taxonomy): Eukaryota > Metazoa > Arthropoda > Malacostraca > Isopoda > Trachelipodidae > Trachelipus > Trachelipus rathkii. The sequence goes on along the minus strand of JABUQX010089092.1, from coordinate 3,880 downwards.
TATATAATATATTAACGCTTAAACTACAAATAGTTAATGTTAATAATAATAATACATTTATCTTCCTTTGTGATGCTGAATTGATGACGATAAAATAGTGTATTTCTCCATACAATATCTAGCAATGGAGAAGAGATACTAGGGCAAGTGGAACAGCACAATATTTTTTTAATTAAAGTTTCTTTGATTTAAAAAACTTTTACATTTGAATTCATTGGGTTCTGTGACATTATATAATGTTCACTATTTTGCTAAACTTGAGAACCAAAAGACGTCAATATATATTATATGTTAAGTATTTATTTTATATGACTGGATTTCATAATATAATTTACGGCACTCTCCACTTTAGTATACTCTTGTGAAACTAATATTAATTTATTATATTACACCGACGGGCTTATTGAGTATAATTTATGACCAAGTCAACATACCCAAGAAATAATTGAAATTTCATTAATAATGGTATAGCTTGTTTATACTATTAGACGATCATACCTATTAACTAATAATAATATAATAATATGGAAAGTGAGTATTACCTCACTATCCGATTCCTGTGCAATATATATTTTTCTTCAATTCATGCCAACTAAGAATGTTCATAAGAAGTATGCATTGAAAATACCTTGACTATTCATCCCTTACTAATACTTTGGAGTTATAGCCAATAAATACAAAATAAATGATCTGCATTATTGATATGATATTCGAGAAATATCTCCTCCTAATATACCGCGAAGCTCACTTTAGAATTATAAAGTGCAGCAAACCTATGAGCTTAAACGACAGGGTTTCTCGTTTTTTCTTTATATAGGAATGAATATTTATTTGCAAAATAGCTTATTTTTTTTTATGAAATCTAACTATTTTTTTAAATATTCTCTAAAATATAACAAATTATCCCAATATAACATTACAATATGAAAAAAACTGAAACAAATATATTTTTTTAAATATTATTTTTCAAAAAAATTAAATATTTTAGCTATTTGTTTCTAAAAGTACTCTTAAAAGAGGCTTGTGTTTATCTTCAAACTCGATTTTCTATATCTCAGGTACCTTTTTTTTCAAACATCCAAGAACAATCTATAGGAGTCTTAGCATGGTCCATCTTCTTCTCTTATAACGATAATCGAAATTACAATTGCGTATCTATCATGTGTTCTAAAATTATTTGCTATTTTAATATCGCATAATGAGAAATTTTCTTTCCTGAACGATTTTTAAGGTTCTTTTATCACCTAATGTAAGAGCTATTTCAAATATATTTACGTCAATATCTATAAACAGAATAGACTGTGTGTCACTAAATTTACAGACTATTACACTCGGCTCATTCAAATAGCAAGTTAATAGTAAAAGATGTTAAATAGCTTGTTTACAATTATCACTTTGATTCTTTTTTCCTGTATATTACAATTACTGTTTTCTCAAACGTTAAAATAAGATCTACTAGTTATTTTTTTTCGGTGTATCCACTTGAAACACAAGTGACCTGTAATATCGTACTGAACCATTAAAATCTATGGATTTTAAGAATTTAATGTCATAACTCTTTTATACAACAATGTTGAGCCAGGACAATTACTAATAGCGAGAAGCAGAACTTTCGTTAATCGTTTTACTGAGTTCCTTTTACTCATATTTTACATGTGTGAATGGTGGAAGCAAATATGTATGAATAAAAAGACCAGTACTTTTAAGATAATTGTGATATAAAATTTCCTCTTTAAATTCCAACTGTCAAACGTACAGCGTATTTCCCACACGATAACTAATGATAAATATTAGATTCTACAAATCAAATAATTCGTTTCTAATTTTAATTATAATTAATAATTTCGCTAAAATACTAAGATAATTTAGTGGCGCAACTGTTTTTATTATATTTAATATAGAAATTTATATATTTATTGAAAAGTCTTTTGCTCTAATATTTTTCTGAATAAAGCTTTCAATAAAACGGCAACCTTACATTACCTCTACGAATTTAAAATAGCTAAGATCTGTATCTATGTTCGTTTTGGCCAATTATGTAAAACTGAGAGCACAAGGACAATAAAAGGAAAAAAATTCAACTTATTATTTTTATAAATTAATCTTGACAAAACTATTTTCTAAGACCAAACCATCTCAGCTTATTCATTTATTCTCTCCATATTTAATATCTCCCAGCAAATGCTAAGTGCACCCTCAAAAATTTATGTCTCAAATAGAAAATATGAAAACTGATAACAGCATACTTAAGTCATATTAATTATTTAATATTATTCCCTAAAAAAATTACTCAAAATATTATTGTTATAATTTAAAACAATCATGTTATAATTAATTCCGTTTTTATAATCGTCTGCATTTTCGTGTACTATAAGTCTAAAGAGATATGCTACCATCGATTACTACTTATTTAAATTTTAGAGATACGCCACGAATATCCGTGTTATATAATAAAGTATAGTTCACGAGGATAATCCCTCTCCAACATCAGCAACGTCATTTATATGCTCTCAAGCATGACTCAAATTTCGCTCTATAATGTTGCATCTACGTTTAAAATAATTAGTGAATAGTAGAATTTCATCCGTACTTCTTTAAGGAGTGCATAGAACTTATATAGTGACATGTATAAGTGATGGAGTCAAATTATATAAATATACTAAGAGATAAATAAATAAGATGAGTATCTCCCAATTTTAATTGAGTCTCTCAACGGGTTGTATATAAATGAGTCACAAATGATTTTGTCACAATCACTACGATGTTTATACTTATTTCTATATTTTTTTGAAATATCGTTTTTTTTTTATTTCAGAAATTTTCCAGAAAATATATTCTTTTGTGTTTCACACCTATAGTCTCTCTAGTAACCACTTTTATATATAAACTGATAACAAATTTTAAGTCACCAATATATATTGAAGGGTTATGTCTTTGAATATATATTTATGAATCTCTAACGCATAGGACCATAATAGATCCAGGAGTCAATTGTCTGCGCCGTCCATATTCACTTAAAGAGTGGAACGCAACGCTTCTGCACATTTCTAAATACAAAGTACGAACAATAAAATATATAAAAGAATTTATTAATTCTATGATATAAGTAAACACTCTTAATAAGAATTGAAGTAGATCTGTCTCAACCATTGCAAACTCTTTCAAGTTGTCACATTACATTTCATATATATTTCATATTTATTCTCTCCTTTAACCATAATTGTAATAATACGAACGAAAACATTTTTCATAAAAAAATTACCGATTTACATCAAATTTCAAACTGTTGAGTATCGAATTGTTATTGGATAAAAAAATCGGTACTTTTAATGAGTTGTATAACCGTAAAGCAGACTTTACATATTTGCATTTAGAAATGTTTGAATGTTTACCTTTTATAATATGGGTTTAGTCACACTAGGTCGTGACTCATAATTTCAGGAGAAATTGATGGATTTTTACATTTTTTTCACCTTCACTTTTTTACTAATTCCATATTCATCTTAAGCATTTTTTTGTGAATTAAGGTCTAATGATTTTTAAAATTACAGGACTGTCCTAGTAGCAATATTATGAATTTGAGTGATTATATGAGAGCTTGTGTTCTTTTAAAGAAAATAAATTCAACTTTAGAAAAAACAGAATAGGCTATAATATATACCATAACCGACAGGTAAGTGAGTGTTTGCCTTAAAAAGGTTAAAATAAAAGAATGTTTTAATATATAAAAGCTTTTAAACATCTCTCAATCAGAAGTACTTCTGTTCCAAAAAAAATTAAACTCATTCCATTTTAATTATTTATTATAAACTTTTTAAAAAAATTAGCAAGATTTCCCTAAATTATTTTATCCTATGAAGTGCTATACAAATTTCAAGGT
>JABUQX010089091.1:45000-47500 GCA_015478945.1 Trachelipus rathkii | reverse complement strand
GGATTCCTAAAATGTTATTCCTTTTCCCTGTTAGCTATGTATTTTTTGAAATATGATTTTTTTACTACGGGACTATTTTTTATTCTTTTCTTTTTTTGATTCTTTCTTATATTTACAACCATTTTCACTAAACTTTATATGTCTATCACCTTGAGTCATCTGGGCGACTAGACAAGCTCTGTAAAGATTCTCCGGCTCACCAGTACTCCACCCAGCTAAAGCCGTAGCAAGATTGAGAGGCATGAATAATATAATAGTAGAACTTTTAATATTAAATCACAGGAGTAAAGGTGGCTTTATAAAATTGTATCTCTTATGAATAGCTATTTTTACTGTTTACCTATTACCGATTATATTTAGGAATGAGGGTTAAATAAATACTAATTTTTGTCGATTCATGTTATTTCAATGTTCTGAGCTCTAACTCGAGACACGTAGGAACACGATTTAATATCATTTGGGGGAAAAGACCTCGATATATCAGAGTATAATCCTCGTAGATAAGATTACGTAATTGAATTTCACTTACATAAATAAGTCCTAAGGACGCACAATTTAAGTCCTTAATATTGTCTTTCTATAGCTTCATGCTTATCATTCGCTTGCAATTTTGTTTATTCTCTTTTTTTTTTAAAATAATCATAATTAATATTTTACTTTGTTTAGTGAGATGGAACCCCTGGGATTCGAAACTTCTAGTAGAGTATTTTTATTATGCAGTAGGAGTTTAATTTTTTTACCAGCTTAACGTAAACGCTATCAGAATGATACTATATATTATATTATAGTGAATAATATATATATAATATTAATATAAAGTATCCCTATATATAATTTAGAAGTTAACATACACTAATATATATATATAAATATACAGTATATATATATATATATATATTATAGATATAAGTAATAGTATATATATAAATATCTATAAGTAATATATAATATAATAATACTATATTTAATATTATAATAATCATAGCTATACTATAATACATCACAAATAATATATGTATATAGATATATATTCTGCATAAAATATGATCAACACTATATATATGACGATACTATAATTATATATATATAATAATATATAGGATTAGATAGTAATATCATATATATATAATATATACATATAATAATTAGAAAACACATATCGCTAATGTCCTCCCTATTGCGGCAAAAAGAAGGAAAAAAGACTGCATTATCTTAGGTCAAACAATGCCCAAGTTGCTCATCACGAATATTGGAGAATTCTTATATTTGAGATTGAATTTCTAAGTTTATATATATATGATAATATATATATATATATATTATATAATCATATATACTATATATATATATATATATATATAATATTAATATACCAGTAATATATTATATTATATAATATATATATATAATATATATATTATATATATATATAATATATATATATAATTATATTATTATAATATAATGTATAATATATATTCTAATTATATTAGTATATTAGTATATATGATATATATAATAGTAATCATTATATAATACTAGTATATGGTAGATAATATATAAACTATATATAATAAAATATATTTTAAGATTCACCTATTATATATAGGTAGATCAAAAATATCATGATATAATATATATATATAATATATAGAATATTAATTATATATATATATATATTATATAATTATATATATAATATATACCCAGTTTAATAGTATATAATAATATGATATATATATTATATATATATATTATATATATAATATATATATATATATATATATACTATATATATATGTATATTATAATAATGTTTCTCTCCGATTTCTTTATTGATATAGACTTTATTATTATTTTCTACGTATAGTAATATATAATACTTATAAATATAGATCCATTGTATTGCCGGTATAATTATACTATACATATAATTAATATATATACCATACTAATACATATGATTTCTCATTCTATTAATATATTAATATATATGTAAATAAAGGTATATATATATAGTAGATATATATATATCATAATTGTTTTGTCCCGATACACAGTCCGTATTAGTACAACGCAGGTGAATAGCTAAGCTTGATTCATTCTCAAGAGACATTTCTATCTTCAAATGTCTTCTCCTGTTACTTCCCCATTTTACGCGCTGCCTTTGACCTGTGTACAGTGCCTCTGCATCAGAATTCATCCCATCTCTCGTTGTCCTGCTGGTCTCCTAACCTCTGCTCCAATCCCATCTATCTCTATTGCAATCTCTCCCCTTCTTCATTCTTTTCACATGTCAAACACCAATAACTGTTCTTCCACGCTTCAAAAACACTCCCAGTCCTCTCCTCACTAGTTCTCCCCTCATTCTGTCTCTCAACGAACTTTCTAATGAGTCTAAGATCCTCATTTCTGCAGCTATATTATTTGTTTGTAGCATTATTACATCGACATTCACGAATAATACTAACATATTACACATCTCTACGAATTAATATAA
>JABUQX010089091.1:27500-40000 GCA_015478945.1 Trachelipus rathkii | reverse complement strand
CCAGCAGAGACAAATAAAATGACAGCAGGATAACTGAAGACTTAAATAGATGGATGGGTGGAGGTTGTGAGATCGGCATTGAGACAGAAATCATAGCTAGGGACGTGCACAGCAGAAGAAATATCAGGAGCCTGCGGAATCCCCTAAACAAAGAAATAGATGAACAGAACAGAGATAGTGAAAAGGGAGTCAAATACAGGAAGCCACTATGAAGAAACAGAGGAACAAGGTGAGGAAGAGATTAATACATTGAAACAAATGATTAGAAAATGAGAAACGTGAGATAGAAATCAGGGAGGAAGAAGAGATGATAAAAAAAATAGCACACTATAGAGATGAAAACATTAATACCAACATGGAAGATAGAAAAGGAATAAATAAAATAGATAATCGAGGCATGCAAAGAGGGTTTATATGCCGCCAAAAACGCCACGGAAACCAATCAAATGATTATATAGGGGCAAAAACACGTATTTTATTTTTATAACCGTAGCCAGTTGTAAAACCTTTTATTATCGGCTTTGGCTCATGTTCTTCGAGTAAAAATCAACTTTTACGATGCTTTCTAGCTTCAAAGTGGCTGCAACACGGGGATTACCGTCTCGGTATGAGGAGGTCAGCAATTTAAGTGCCCTGTGCGGTTCAAGGTGTAATGCACACTATATAGAATCGATATGTGTTCAGAGTCTAAAAAAAGATTACTTGTAGTAAGGATCTGTGCTGGATATCCAACATCCTAATGCGGTGCGGTGCGTGCAGGCTCCTAGCGTGATGTCGTTGATCAGTCTTCTTCAAAGCAAGGAAATATATCTCAAAATATGCTTTAAAAGAAGTGATTCATTTTATATAAAAATATGTTAATTTTAATTTATTTTATCACGCTTGACGTTTTATATTAATTTAAATCACAGATCTTACGTTTTTCTTTTTAAATAATTATATTCATACAAAAAAAAAACTGCTCAAATAGACAAATTAAGGGTCCTCAAAACCGGTGTCAAAAAATTGAGCATGCAAAGTCGTCAAAATGACAAGTTTTCGAATGTAAAATGAGAAAAAATAATTGTTCAATTAGTTAATTGAGTAGTTAATTGTCAATTTGATGAAAACAAATTACTCTATTTGAAAAGTTGTATGCTCAATTTTGACACCGGTTCTGAGAACCCTTAAACTGTTCACTTTATTATTATTACTTCCTTAAAGAAACGTAAAGGATTTTTAAATATATATATATTTAATATATATATATATATATATATATATAAATATATAAATATAATTATAATATAATTAATATATATATATATTTAATAAATATATATTAGGCTACTTCAATTTAGTACTAAAGTTATATACTATAAGTATATATATATATATATTTATATAATATTATAATATTATATTAATATATATATATATACTATATCTATATATATATATAAACATGAAAAGCATATTATATATATAATAATATAGATATATAGTAATATATATAATATATATTATAAAAAATTAAGGATACTATATAAAAAAACATTATATAGAAAAATAATTATTTAAACTAGTTCTAAACCAATGGTTATATATAATATAGAATATATAGTATATATATATAGTATATATAATGTAGTATATTGTAAAATATATATATATATAATAATTATATATATATATATATATTAATGTAAGAATTAATAATATAAAATATAGATAATATATATATATATATATATATATATATATAATATATATCTATATATATATATAATATATTCTATATTATAAAATCTTATACGATTCTTAACGAAAAGTAAAATATAATAAAGTGAACACAGTTTAATTTTCAGACCCGTGTCAAATTGAGCATAAAAACTTTTCAAGAAGAAGAGATGTTTTCATCATTGACAATTAACTACTCAACAAAAGAAGACTCAGTTGTAGAATATATTTGTTTCTCATTTGACATTCACGAAAACTTGTCTTTTGTACGGACTTTGCTATGCTCAATTTTGACAACGGTTGAGAACCCTAAATTTGTCTATTTGAGCAGTTTTTCTTTTTATAATATAATTTATTAAAAAAGTCAAACATTGATACTGATTTAAATTAATAAAACGTCAAGCTTGTAAAATAAAATTTAAAAATTACAATTTCCGATACATCACATCACATTCTTTTAAATCAAATTGAGAATATTTCGCTTGCTTTTAAGTAGACTGATCCAATCGACATTTTACCACGCACCGCACCGACCGCACCGTCATCTAGATTGTTGATACAGCACAGAGCTCTTACAAACAAGTAATCCTTTTTTTTAACAGACACATCATTTCTAATGTTGTGCAACCCTTGACGCACCGCGCACTTAAAATTGTGTACCTCCTGCATTACGGACGAATACCCCCGTGGGTTGCCAAGCCTACTTAGCTAGGAAAAGAAGCATCCGGTAAAGTTGAATTTTGCCGATGAAAGGATGCCAAATAAAGAATAATACCCCAAAGGTTTACCTACTCTTTCTATAAACCTATAAAAAATACATTACAGGAATAACTACTATATATCAATAATAATATATACTATAACTAGAAGTTTTAAATAAATATGTATATAATGATATATATATATATAAAATATAAATTTTAAGTATATGTATATATATATTAATATAATAATAATATTAATATATATAGTATATATATATATAATTATATTATATATAATTATAAATATTTATATTATATATATGAATAGAGATATATATACTAATTAAAATATGACGTTATAGTATATAACTGTATATGAGTATAAATAAATAAGATAATATAAATTTATAATATTATCATATTTGAATATGTATAAATATTTATATATATATATAAATAACTAACTATATATATACGAGTATATAATATAGATAATATAATATATTATAAAAGAATATATAATAAAGTATAATAGTTAAAAATTAAGTATCCTATTATATATATATATATATATTATAAAAATTATATTAAGTATAAATATAATATATAATATAATATAGTATATATTATAATATTAATATTATCAGTAATGTTAAATATATATATAACAGAAAATATATTATATAAAAAATTATAATACTATAATGATATATTATATACTATATATAATGAATATAAAAAGATATAATATATAAGATCTATATATTATATATATAATATATATACAGATATATATATTGATTTCAAATAGAATATAATAATATATTATATATAGAGTATAAAATATATATATAATTATATATATATATATATAATAAACATCATCATACAATATAATATACTATATAATAATGTACATAAACTAGTATAATAAAGCATATATAATTTAAATAGCTATAATATATATATTTTAATATCTATATATATATATAATATATATAAATTAGTATTACAGCAAAAATGAGCTATAAATGTAAAAGATATTTAACTATATGCTCTTTACAATATTATAATAATATAGGATATATATATAATATTTATATTATATAAATATATATATATATAATTATTATATATATATATAACTTATATATAATATATATATATATATAATATATATATTATATATTTATATATATTTATATAATAAATAAGTAGAAGTATAGATAAATATATATATATATAAATGTACTATATAAAGATAATCAGGAGGCGCACAAGAATGATCCTAGGTTGAGAAAAGGCGTTATTGAAAAACCCAACCATTTTAATACAACTTGCAGTATATTGTTCCAACTATTTATATTTCATTCTTAATTTTTTAGTAGGATTATAAATATTAAAGAAATTAAATTGCATCTTATCTGGTTAACCAGACAGATAATAGGAAAGTTCTATATTAAAAACACTCCGAAATGAGTTAGATTATTAGAATGAAAACAAAAAACTCAATCAAATCTTAGTTAGTTACAACATTATCCAATACAAGAAAACATGATTGTATATCAGACACATAAGTTCTGAACAAAAATGAGCCCATTACATTTATGAGCAGCAAGAAAACATGTTGTTTTGAAAAAATAGAACGCAAGAGGGAGACACGAGACTTTTGTATAACTCTTGACAACCTTGCAATTGGTGTTGCAATCTAGAGAACAAGCCGCTTTGTTCTTCCAAATACCGAAATTCAAATTTATGAAAACGAAACAATTCGGAAATTGAGTTTCGTGTTGCCATAATTTTAGCGTAGGTCAGCACGAGTGATATATGACAGGCGAACAACCGCAAAAACATCACAGGTTTGATAAGATCTCTTTTTGTAAGTATATGAGTAATTGACCTGCTCTCATCCTCTCTCTCTCTTCTCTTCTCTCTCTCTCTCCTCTCCTCCTCTCTCTCTATCGTATCTTAATCTAATCTTATCTATCTATCTACTAATCTATCTATACTTATCTATCTATCTATCTATCTATTCCTATCTAGTCTATTCTATCTATTCATAATAGTTATTAAGATAAACAACAAGAAGTGAATAATCCTCACCATAAAATAGAATAATGATATAACATTAATTAATATATATATATAGATTAGTGATATGAATAAATTTATTATATATATATATATATATTATATATAAGTATATTATATATAATTATACTATATCTATATGCCTATGTCGTTATCCGCTCTCCAGGTAGTGAAGCCATTTTTATTTTATAAATCTATTAATTAATCGAATAAAGTATTGAAAGCTCTCTTTGGGCCAAAAGCGTTATCATTTTTTTTTTTTTAACAACGCAGAGTGAAATAAATTTAAACTATATTAATTACATATAGTTAAGTTAAAAGTAAATTATCTTAGAAGTTTAGTTATTTAAATATTTTAACGTATACATTAGATCAAAGTAGCCATGATTTAATTAGTTACAAAGATTTGAACTTTTTTTTTTTAAATATTTTAGAGGTGTGAACTTTAATAAAAGAAAGTTTCAATTTGACTTAGGCTTTTTCACTTTTCAATCTTTATGAAATGGTCGAATAACAATCGTGTTATATATAAAGAGTGATTGAGGGTGGAGGAATAATCTAGCTACCACATGATCGATATACTAGATATTATATATAATATAATATATATAATAATAATTATATATATATAATATATATATATATATTATATATATTAATATATATATATATTATATAAATATATATATATTTATCATTGTGTGTGTGTGAAATATCAGAACCTATAAATTGTACGACGAACCGCCCCTTATAATATATAATAGTATATAATACGTTACATATATACAAGTACTTATTATAATATACTATATATATGAGTAGTATATATTATATATTGATATTAATAATATATATAATATAACAACTAATATATATATAAATAAATATATATATCATATATACAATATATACAATTATACATTAATATAATAATAATATATATATATATATAGTATATATATATATATATATATATAAATATTAAATATATAGTATATATAATAATATTATATTGTATTATAAAGAATATAATTATATATAGTATTATAGTATATAATTATATACTATATATATAATATATAATTAGGTTATTAATATATAAATATAAAAATAAAAATAATATATATTATATACATATATAAATATATAATATTAATATATGGTGATAGATATATATAATATAAAAAAAAGATAATAGAGAGCTTTCGTCTAATAGTTGAGATTATAAGTCTTCACACTTTTTTTCCCTTGATTAAACTTCATCATATATATGGATCATAATGCATGGGGCTCACTGAATTCCTTTAACTACAGCTTGAAGCGTTCTTTTCTTTGAGACGCGGTGCTATGTCTAGCAATCATGAGAGATTGCACTCCTTAATTTATCTAACACTAACAACCGCTGTGTCCAATGTTTGAATCCCGCTGATAGATTTGGTGTTTTCAGTCAATCAGGAATGGACATAAATGAGAAAATGTGGAAAAAGAAAATGGAAAAAATGCATTGGAATGGACCTAAGCAGCAGGGAGGAAATAAAGACCGGAAATGCATACCGTTTGAATAAGGAGGGAAAAACTCTTCTCAAGAAGAAGCTATCGGAAGATAGAGCAAGGTACTCTTCGAGGAATTATTGAACGTAGAGGAAGAGGAGGAATGATTGAAAGTACCCTGAGGTAGCTTAAAGTAGTCAGAATATGAATGAATAGGTAGAGAAGTAAGAAGCAGTTAAGATATTAAAAAATGGAAAGTGCAGATACGAATGAGCTGTATAATGAACTATCAAAACAGGAATGAAAATATAACTATTGGTTTTAAAAGCTGATATGAAAGAAAGAAAAAATACCAAAACAGAATGAGCACACAGTAATCCAGTCCTATACATAAAAGGGAATACAAAGAAATATGATCGAAAGTTATATGAGGAATAGCCTACTGTTAAGTAAGCGGGTAGAGTGAAGAGATATATGCACTAATAGATCTCTAGAGCAAAAAAGATTGAGAGAAAAAGTACACCGAGCGACCAAGATTAGGAAAATGTTCAGACACAGATATTTCAGACCAAGGAAACAGTACTCACTATCGATTACTTTTATAATATTTTAATGAAGATGCCAAACAGAGAAAATCATAGAGTGGAATGAAAGCGTATCGCATTCACTAGACTTTGAAAAAGACAACTATATAAACATCTCGATAGAATAATTCAAGAGAGAAGACTAGTGGAGTTAACAGATGTTTTTAGCAAGATCCAGATGCACTGCAGATTCCAATAACCAGAAAGTCTGATAAGACAGCCATTAAAATAGAGTATGCACACAACCAATAAATACGGTTAAGAAGAGAAGACAAGGAAGAAGAAGGAGAAGTGTATTGAAGTGAAAACGGTGATAGTACAGGGAAGTTACTGCATCCATTGCTATCGCACTTTACCTGGACAGACTGCCTTAAGACAGATATGCATAAGAAAATATTAGAGAACACTTGGTTATGCAGGATATGCACGGCAATGATAACATCAGATTGACTACAACACACTGAAAGAACTAGAAAATGAATGAACGAGTACTGAAGTTCACAATGGGGCATTAGAATAAACAGAGAGAAAACGAAAATAATGTGATTGCAAGATAGAGAGAAGACGATAGATATATAGTGAACATATAGAATATCAAGGCTAAGAATTAATAGATTAAGTATTGGCGTGATAAATTTGACAATCAAGGAAGACAAGATGTAGTAGTTCTGAAAGAAAATGGGAAATTTCACAGAGCGGAAAAATGTTATACCGTTTCTAAAGAAAAGGCGATACCAACAGATAAAATATTTATATTATAAAGACACAATTCTGAGTATCGATAATGTGTTATAGAGCTCGACACTGGCAATGATACGATGAAAAAAAAGCAGAATAAAAGCTGCAGAAATGAGTACTTAGAACCATAGAAGAGTGATGTTCCTTGATGAGAGGAGCGAGCTGGTGAGGAGAGAACTGGAGTGGAACCTGTTTGGAATGCTGGAGAGAAACCAGTGAAGATTGCAGTTGGAACATGGTTGAAAAGAATGATAAAGGGAATGAAAATGAGGATTGGAACAGCAAGTAGAACAGCAGCAGACCGGAAAATTGGGGAATTGATCGCTGCAGAGCCTGCATACAAGACGTAATGCCAGAGACCGGTATGGGAAGAAAGGAGAAAGAACATTGAAGATAGAAATCTTGGAGAAGCATTCGTGGAGGAGAAAAGCACTGACCCATACCCCCCTAACAGGATGGATTTATATATAAAAACAATATAATTAATATATAATATGTAATCATATATATATATATAAATATATTAATATAATATATATATATTATATATAAATATAAAGGTAAAATATATATCATATAAATATATTATTAATATATATATATATATAGTATATAGTAATAATTATAAAATAATAATTATCTATAATATAATAAGATATTATATCATATATATAAATTAGTAATATATATAATATATAGTATTATATAGATTATGAATATATAAATAATATAAGTAAACTATATACGATATATAATGACTATATATAATATACATTGACAGTGCATACTATATATACAAGTAGATATATAATACAGATTATATAATATAATAATAAGCAATTATATATTAATATATTATATACTATGTATATATATTATATAGTAATAAAAATAAAATATATTAGCTAAATTTTTATCGATATACTTATATAGATTGAGATATATATATATATATATATAGTTAATAATATATATAATATAAGAATATAACCTAGACCATAAATTAGACTATAATAACATATATATAAATATTATAATAAGTTATACATATTATATATTATAATATTATTATATATAAATTCTAATAATTTTTACTATAATACTATATATATGTGCCGCACGTCATGGAATCAAAGAGTCCCGAGTATTAAAATCTATTAAAACTCCATAATAATAATGATCGAAGTAGCCCTACTAATACTAATATAATACTAATATATAATAATAATAAATATAATATATGCTATGTATAGTAGATCATTACATTTAATTTATATACTATGAAAACACGTTCAGATAATTTAATAAATGGTAATCTAAATATAAAAGAACAAGTGCTTGTAAACTAATTGCATTTTTTTTCCTTCTTTTTCAATAAAATGGGGTTTCACCAGACTTATTATTCTAATCTTAGTGATATTTGTGAATATAATTTATATGTTATATATACATTAATAGTATATAGATATCTAAAAAAATATAGAATCTACATAACTAATATATATATGTTTAAATTTTTATAGGCAAGTACCATAGAAATCATATGAACTTAAATATTAAATACATTAATTTATTAGATTTACAATATATTTTTTCAATCTCTATATAAGATTATTAAGAAAGAAATCAATCACTTAAAGGGAGCATAAATAAGTGGGAGGAATATTAATAATATACTGTACTAGTGGTGATTTCGATGAGAAACTTCATTGTTCTACTGTTAGATGAAGATATATATTTATATAATATATTATATATATATACTAAATATATATATATATACTATGAATGGTACAAAATCACACTACACTAGCAATACATAAAAAAATACTCCTACATAGAAACTTCTCAATACCCAGAGTGGATCATCTTCACGACATGAAGCACAGAAAATAAATTACTATTTACTGACAACGTAAAAAAAAGAAAAAAAAATTTAACATGTCTGAAAAAACTCAGTATAAAGCAATTAAAAGGGACATTAATTGCGATAACTATATTAAAGTCAGATACAAAATTTAAAATCAAGATTATTTCATTCGATTTGTCGAGGGCTTTTACCCCAAATCATTATGCAAAGGCTCTTTGTTCGTACACAGGTAATTATTACATTGAAAAAATTAATCGAAAAATAATTGTGGTTTTATTTAACATTCACTAGATATAATCGGTAATAGGGAACAGAAACCAGCCTGTTCTAGGAACATCCTAAACCACACTTTCCTCCCATTATTTTTAATTAAAGTTCTAAATTTAAATTAAATGTTCCTCTGAAGTAATTACCCCTTAGTTCATTGACTCAAGCTAGTTTGAAGCCTGCCATCTTAAACTCCGCTTGCTACGCCTACAATCTAAGGGTGATGCTACCAATAAGGTTTGAAAATGTTGTAAATATAAGAGAAAAAAATTATATTTAATGAAAATAACTAGTACTCGAAGAGGAAATACAATGATACACTAGTTGTTACACTCTTATACAGTTAGGAGACCTCGATCAGCCACGGAAGCCAAGAGTTAAACCTTGAAATATGCATATAATGACAAGTATGTTTTCCCGCATTAGCGAGTTATGAATATTAGAACTCCATTTGAGGTTTTAGAATTCCTCAAACTTGAGGATCCCCAGGAGGTCACATTGTCCCAATAATAAAAAAGAAGAAATGCTGAATGATAACAGCATGCAGAAAAATGATTGAAATAAATAAAACGTAATATAGCGTAACTGAAAGTCTATAGGTCGGCCGAAGAGTTACGATCCATGTCGGTGCCGGTGCTGGTCATCCGGCCAGTCGCGTGATCCGTGCCTGCCGGCCTTTGCATTCTGATAGTATCATGCCAAACTAATATCCAATATTGGCCCACATGCATACCAGTATTACTGACCCCTAGAACACAAATCATGAAGGTCTCACGTGTCATAGAGGAACTCTTGAGCAGAATGTGGGACCCCCCCCCTTGATGGTCAGAAAGTATATTAGAAGAAATAAATTGAAGATGCTAGGTATAGCCTTTTAAGAAAAGAAGGCAAAGAAGACAGACGAAGAATTGATTTGCAGAGAATCAAAAACGGTAAATATTGATAAGATTTAGACGCGAGACACCCCAAATGTAGTTTTATTCTTATTCCCTCTTAAAAAAAATTGAATTATTAATTGTGATAACGTGTAACATAATTTTTATATAAGTAAATAGATTCTACACAGATCTATCACTTCCATAGAATCCTATACGAAATGTGAATAAAGTTGCCTCGAGAGCCCACCACAAGGAATCTTTATGTCACATAAAACCATTTTTACTAATTATTACGGCCACTAAGATGAATCTTTATAATTTTTTTCTTTATATAAGCTGGAAAGTATTTATCAGTTGTTTTAGTTTACAGAATTCTTCTAGTAATTTTGTGTATAAGCCAAGAATATTTGTTAGCCAGGTATAAGGTCTGTGGAATATAGACTCTCGTCTCTATCTCCACCCGATTACCACACCACTGATGTGTGAGCCGTTAATTATCTTTAAGTGTGAACTTGTGCTTATATAATCATAAATACTATATTAGCGAACACACTATGCTAAATAGTTCCTAGACAGAGGATGAACGTCTATAAGGAGAAAAGACTTCTCACTAATGCTGTTCAATTGTGATAATGAGGCCACAGCTGAGTGGCTGAAACTCGTTGTTGGACATTTTAGGATCAGCCAAAATAATTCATAAATAAAGATGCCGTAATATACTAATTTATATAAACTAAAAATCGTTGGCGCATATCAACGTCCATCCCACTTATAGTCTGCGAATCTTTAATATTATGGGGAATAAGCATAAATATTGAGACATGTAAAAATTTCGATAAGTATCATGCAGTACTGAGAGAAATTATGATTCTTGCCAATAAAAAGTGACACGAATCTGTGGTGGGAACAACAAATGATAAGCAAAATTTCCGGCATCTCGACCGGTTTTTCGAACATGGCCCACAAATTTCCCTGGGCGGCATCCCTTAATATAGTGGTCTCTGCACACGCGAGCGACCAACTGAGAGCGGATAGGATGTGTCACATCAAAAGGGACCTCCTACCCGGCGATGGAGCCGGCGTCGTCGTGAGATGGAAACCGCGGCGGATCTGCTTGGCATAGAGAACGGCACAAACAGACATCGGAGAACATCCACATGCGATCTACTAGTCTTGGTTAGCACAAGGGTCAGTGGGTGGGATGCTATGTGTCAAAGCCCTGCGGAAGATGGAAACGGGAAATCGGGCTCAGAAACTGGGGGTAACACCGCCGCTCCCGGCGCCGGCCTAGATTGACCCGAGTTGAGAGAGCAAGACTCGTCGGGCAAGGAACATTAATATCAAAAGCAGAACCCCTCGACGAATGCCTATAGAAGTCCAAAGCTGAATAAAAGGTGCAGAGAGAAATACTCGAACGAATACAGATGAGGGGTTAGAGAGATAGCAGCAGAAAATGTGATCATCGAGATATAGGACGGAGATGTCGGGCTGACAAGTCAGTATCATCGTTGAGTGAACATATACAATGAAAAGCCGCAGTATAGGCAGGGTCAGAAGAAACTGTCATTTGACAATGGACATGGGGCCCCCGCCAGTTACAATTCGCGTCACATCCTACCAAAAACTCGTACTGCTGGTCGCCAGCAGGGAGAGTTCTGGTGACAAAAACGCGACACCAATGTACAGGAAAGTAGCGAAATTCGCAAAGAACTGCCGACCCTGCACGATGTACAGAATAGATCCTCCGCTGAAAATTAGCAACATGGAAGTGAGTTGAAAAGGGCCGGTAAACACGCGCCGGCCTACCGGGAGACCGAACACCACTATCGATAGATGTTCGTGCTTGCCCTTGGGTCATTTTCTCGGCCACGAAGGGCTTGGCTGATTGGTGCTCGATTTTAGCTCGTCGGGGGCATAGCGAAACCCAACCTCTGGGGCACCCCGCAAGGCCCGAAAACCGAAAGGTTCCGACCGAAAATGATTTGCAGGTCCAATTATTTTTTCTCTTTTTGTTCATCATTTTGTTTTGATGGTTCAAGAAAGACACGCCTTGGATGTGAAAATTTCGTGGGCGATTGACGGCCGGTTAGTATGTGTGTTTAAGGCTTCTCCGTGCGCAAGTGGGGTTCACCATCATATAACTATTAGTGATTAACGA
>JABUQX010089091.1:0-22500 GCA_015478945.1 Trachelipus rathkii | reverse complement strand
GGTAAATGATAGACAGGGAATTGAATACATGAATAATGTTATTAGCATGGCTAACATCATACTATGCGCTATATGCTGACACGTCGAAGAGAACGCGGAAAGCAATGGGCACCGTGGCGATCGATCCCACCGTCCGATCATTATAAGCATAGATTACCTAGAGAAGTTACGGCGCTTATGTTTGCCTAAGAACTATTGCGTGAATGTTGCTCCGAGTCATTAGGTAGAAACCGGTGCTAAATAATAAAATCCAGTTCTTTTAATTTTGTTAGAGGTTAGTTAGTTTTAGAGGAGGAAGGAAAGAGAGGAGGGGAGGGTTATAAGTGTATAGTAAGTATAGGGTGGAATTAGTACAAGTTATTAATTGGAAGTATAAGTAAATAATAGATATACGTTTAATAGAATTAATATTTAAGTATGGATCACATGTAGTAAATATATAGGTAAAGCGTAGGGTAGATAGTATAAATTTGAAAAGTGAAGAGATTATATACAATCAATATTTTATGTAGAGTAGGAGATGGAATGAAGATAGATTATGATAAGTGGTGATACTGATAGAGAGAATTATGAGGAAAATGAGGTGATTTTATCACAGAAAGTTAAGATATGTATGTTTTTTAAATATATTATTAGTATATGATACCAGCTATATTATGAGTGTTTATGGCGTGATGAAACGTAGGGTATGTAGAATGCCAGGTCCAGAGAAGGAAGTAGTAAAAGTATTTGAATGATATATAATGAAAAGGAGGTTATGTGAAGAGACGGTTTGTAGGGTAGATAGTTGCATATGATTAGAAGTAAGGTATATTAGGTAAATAGGGTAGAGTGAGGGAGAGATGTGATTGAAGGAATGGGTTTGGTGGGAAGAGCGGAGAAGGAAATGTTAAGTAATGATGGGCTCATCTAGTGAGATAAAATTAGTATAAGAAAAAACAGTTTACATATAAGTTTTTCCTTATAGGAAACGGGTTTGGAAGTGATTATACTCTTATTTCAAGTGAAAGAAATACGAAAGAGGAGGCATCTAAACAAGAAGCTTCGAAAACATTCTCATTGGACGAGAAATAAAAATACGAGTGCTGGAGAAGGGAGGATGAGGGAGGAAGAGGAGGTGTTGGCGAGGGATAAAAAAGTTAGAAGAAAGAGAGAGAAAACGTTAGAAAAAAAGAGGACGAGATCGACGGATCCTTTTTTGAATTATGAGAAAGAGCTTTACCGATACCTTACCCCCGCTCAAGCGTAATATCAAGTTATATGCGAGAGACTTAATATAAGACTATAAGATAATTATAATAATATTGTATTAATATACACAAACTAATCTAATACTGATAATACTACGGTGAAATTGACGAACCCATACTTAACCTGAAGTTTGCAAATAAAAATCTCCGTTAAATGAAAAATAAGCGTGGGAAATACATAACTGTATCAATTATATAAATACATCAACATTTACTGGAAGGGGAAAATTAAAGCTCCAAATATTATTTTAGGCATTCTAAGGTTACGTTTACAGGTACATGCGCAAACAAAGAAAAAACATCGAAACTTATCATATATTTACCAGCCAAGTAAATGGGATTAACTTTATCCAAGAAATCGATCGAATTTTTAATATATAATAATGGAGACAGAGCGTTTGAAATCCACTTAGATAGTTTATAAGTTATACACTCCACATTACTAATTATTGGTCTTAAGGGTATACCTTCTTTATAATATAGTATTTTTATACTTATATTTCATCTTCAATATATAACGCCTTATGCTATTCCTCGCAAATTGAGTTATTTATTATTATATTCTATTTTACATAATCATTACTGATACTATTTTTATTATTATTATTCATTCATTGTGTTATTTAATATATTACTAATTCTGCGAATTTTCAGCTATTTCATTACAGAATACAGATTATACTTATTATTTATTATATATTTAAAACTTTATACATTATCTAGACATAATGACTTTCCAACATGGAACTTATTCTTCTAATATCTTCTGCTTTATTTCACTCTACTATATAATTTTTATTATTATCTCAACTGAAATTCTATCTCAAATCTTACATCATTATCATATATTAATCTACAATTATTAATTATTCCATTATCATTCATTAGTCAATTAGAATTATCTATCTTATTATGTGATTTTTCATCGAGTGGTGATTCTTATATTTTGGAGAGTTCATTATTAATTATAATCTTCTTATATATATTTTTTATTATCAATTAAATAATAATTAATTACATTATATTTAATATATTATGATTTTATTGTAATTATACTAAATTCTAGCTTGAAATTGACGTTTGTTCGTGAACTACATATTATATTCTTGTGTTATCTTTACTATGACATGAATTTGTTGTACGCATTTATAATATTATTATTTATTTTTGAATATTATTATTTATATGTATAATATAAGATACTGTCATTTCTTGTATGAGTTGTATGTATTTAGATCCTGATACTACATTTGATCTTAATTATTAGCTAAAAAGATTTAATATGATGTGAAAATAAAGCGTGTTATTGTCCTTTTCTTATTAAAATTTACTTTTGTTAGTTCTTATTAATAGTTTTAATATGGTTTGTTATTCTAATGTAATTTTATTGCTAGGTCCATTATATTATACAATTATTTATTATTAAATTTATTATTATTATATATCTTATTATTATTATTTTAGACTTATATTTATTATTATTATTACAATATATTATATTATTAATATATTTATATAATTATATATTATTATATTAATTATTTTTAATTTATTATTTATTATTATTATTATTATTATTCAATGTCAATCAATTTATTTTCTTAATATTCATTTTTAACAATTATTATTTTTCATTTATATTAGTAATTATATTAACCGTGATTTTTATCCATATTTATTATATCCAAATAATTATTACAACTATTATCATATATAATTTATTTATTTATTATATTATTATTATTATTATATTGTTTTATGTAATATAAATAATAACAATTATTATATTTTTAATTCTTTAATATATTATATTCATAATTAGAAACAATATAATTTTTTATTGTTTCAATTTATGATTATATTTTAATTTAAATTTATATCTAAGTTATTTAGTATTAATTTATTATTATTATTTAACTCTTAATGCAAAATTTTTTTTTGTTTTAATTTATTAAAATAATTAATAAATAATTTGTTTAAAACCATATACTTTTAATATTATTTTTAAATTATTATTATTATTATTATTATTTATTATAATTAAAATTATTATATTATTATAATATATTTAATTATGCTATAATATCTATTTCACCATCTGAACATTATTATTATTATATTAATAATATATTATTAGTTATAAATATTATTATATTATTATATTTAATATTATTTATTTAATTTATATAATACATAATTTAGACGTGAAAATTCCGACAAGCGACAGTTCTGTCTGTTATGATTTTTTTTTTATCTAAGTATTAAAATTTATTATAATATATTCTATTATTTTTTGTTATATTATTATTCATGATTTTTCACATTTATGTAACGTATTATTATTATTATTATTATAGGATCATGATTATATCAAAATGTCTGCTAATTATTTAATATTTATTTATATTATTACCTTTATTTAATTTTATATTAATAAAGTTTATTTTTTATATATAATAATGTAGAAATTTGACTTAATTATAAATTTTAATAAGAGTATCTATAACTCTAATTTCTCATATATTTTATGGTTATATATCATTTATTATTATAATAACTTTATTTATTTACGAATATGAAATTTATTTTTTGTTTCTCATAAATAAGAAAATATCATATCGAGAAGAATGACTATACAGAGAAATCAATTAGCATATTTGGTATTTCTCACAGATATAACCAAACATATCGAAATAATCAATAAATTATCTATGACTAGTACAATCTGATAAAATGTAATATCTTCGTTATTTAGTATTGTGGTAGAAGATGAGTTGTATTTTCGAGGTTAACGCGCACGGGTGCGCCTGATGTCAGAGCTCATGCTCCATTGTTAGCGTGAGTATACGCCAAGGTGCGCTGATGGGCTGTTGGTCATTTTAATTCGCTAAGAGACTGAGTCACACCGCTTCAGTTTCTCGAGGGTGTATCTTCTTCAAGATAAAGCCGTGTACGGAAGACTAAGCGTAGATGTCTCGTCGGTGGCTAAGAGTTGAATACTCTCCCTTCGCTAAATTACAGCTGTCTTTACAGTGTTTCGTGATGTTACGTTCATATCTTTTAATTAGTAATTCTTTTTTCATCCACTTTTATTAGTACTTATCTAGCTATTCTCTTGAGATACACTGCTACTTTGGTTTTTCAGATTCACAAATCTAATGCTTCTTTTTTTTATTTTTTACTGCTTGTACACTCTCATTCATACTTCTTACCACTAAGCTTTAGAACATCCACATATTTCCTTTGCACTGCAAACAACTGCTTCATTTGCGCCCAGATTTGTTCAGTTTTATTAACTTGTTTATCATTCACTGATTAACTTGGAGATCTCTTATACTTATCTTATCACTTGTTTACATAGCTTAATACTCTTAATTTACCCACTTCTCAATCATATTTGGTTGCGTCACTCACGATCCATCCAAGTTCTTCTGCTCTAAACATATTATATATTTAAACACATAATGATCCACGAGACGTAACCTCATTCTAATCTTCTGATTTAATCTGCAACCTCAAATCACTCCAGTTCACATATCTCTGCTCTATATATTACTTACACTAAACAATCTCAATTATACTTTTCAATTATCAGATACAAACTACTACCTACACCTAACTCTAGTATATCATTATGATAATACATAGTTGTTATTAATGAAGTATTTACTTATAACATATCTATACTATTTACTCCCAGATTACATATCACTTATTCTTACTAATTATATATTCATAATTTCTTTTGAGCTTTTGATGTGTCAGATACACCCAATTGATTAGAAGTCCTTTATTTTATTGATATCAGCAAATACTATTTAATCAAAAGCTATAATAACATTAAATTACAATCTGAGCTATAACTCTCACACCTCCAACATATATATATATTATATATATATTATTATATATATTCAGAATATCATATACAAGATAAATTGCACTCACTTCTTCAATTACCTATAATACTTAATACTGACCATATGTATCCCACGTTAGCTATTGACCTATATCAATTAAATATTTATACACATATTAAAGATATTCTAGTACTTCACTTGTAGAATTAATATTCTATAATAAAATTAAGATTTCCTATAGTGTAGTATAATATAATATAGTATAGTAATTAATAATAAATTTTATTTATAATATCTTTTTTGAGCTACTTATAAATTTCATGTAATGAATCAAGAAGGGAGGTACACGCCTCATTATTTATTAAATAATTATCTAATAAGAATTTATAATAGTAGAACATGTTCTTATAAGTTATTTGACTAAATTATCTACTTATCTCTATTACTCTGCTATCTATATAGTATATATATAGTCTCTCTCTCATATATATCTACTTCTCTTATTACTCTCTCCATAATTCTCATTAATATATATATATATTATATTATATATATTATTCCACTATATATTATCATATCTCTCTATCTCTTCTCTCTCTCTCTCTCTCTCTCTCTCTCTCTCTCTTTTCTCTCTCCTCTTATATATCTTATTACTATATAATCATCTCTACTATACTCTTCTATCTTCGTCTCTCTATGTACTATCTATCTACTTATTCTCTATTATCTCCGTTCATCTATCTTTCTCTACTATATACTATCTATTATCTATCTTATCTACTCTTTTTTTCGGTGTAACTATCCATTTTCTCTTTTATCTCTCTATCTCTCTGAACATATATATATATTTCTCATAAAGGTCCACAAGCGTTTAGAATTATCCGAGTTGTGAAAAGTTTTACAATATGTATTGTGTGAATAAAATATATTAATGCTACAGTAAAACGGAATACATTTTGGCTAGGTATTAAGCTTGTTTTCATTCTATTGTATGGTAACATATTGTATATAAAATATAAATAAAAAATAAAAATATAATAAAAAATATATCTAATTTTTAATTTCTTTATCAATTAACTCTATTCACTAATTGTTAATGATAATATGATTCAAGACAATGAAATATATTCACATCGGAATACTTTTGACGCTTTCCATCTCTAGGGGCTTCTGAGCCTGACGGTGAATTAAATATTAGGGGGGGATGTTTTTCTCATATACTCTTTTTTCGTTAGGAGGAGAATTATGGCGGAGGAACCTCCCGCGACACACCTCAAAAATATCCTATAGACGTCTGGGATGTCCGGAAGACCGCTATCTCGAGATGTGTGTGTGTGAAATATATTCCTACTTTTCGTAGTCCCTTCAGGTAATGGCTCGAAGATGACCCCCGAACTTCCTGACACATTTATTGGAGCGGTTTATATTTTTACTTTTATATTTTTTTTTTTATTTATTATTATTCTACATCATTTGGTATTGCTCTATTAAGAAATAATACAAAAAGTCAAAATTTAATAGAAGTCTATTTATTTTTTAACGAGAAAATCTCATTATAAAAGGTCTCTAATTTAAGACCTTATTTACCATCTAAATATGGATTCCTTTTAAATTTCTCATATTACTATTAATTTATTAATCAATAAATTTTATTTTTTATTTTTTTTTAATTTTTTTTAGCAATTTATTCCTATGTGAAATTTACAGATCAATATAATAATTGTATTCTTTTTTCTCTGGTATAGCTTATTGTAGTTTTAGAGATATTTAATTTATATTTTTGTTTTTTTTTTTTTTTTTTTTTTCTAATTTTTCTCAGTTACTTAATGTATTGGACCAGCCATTCCACCAATGTATTAATCATTTTTACTTAGTTTATTTATGTTTTATATTAGTTATTTTATTTATTTTATAATGATTAAAGAATTTTTGAAAAAAACACAGGAATATTGACCAATTATTATATTAATTATTTTTTATTTTTTATATATATTATATTTTTTATTTATATTTAATTTTAATTATTAATTTATTTTAATTATATTATTTATTTTAATATAATCTATATATAATATATATAATTTTTTTTTATTTATTTAATTAATTATTAAAATATATATATAGCAACTTATTATTATAATAAATAATTATATATAATTATTTAATTTTTTATTATTATTATTATTATATATAAATTATAATATTATTTGTATTATTTATACTTAAACTACAAATTATTTAAGAGCCTTTGATAAATTCATAAAAGAAAAATTAATGGATCCATCACTCACAAGGTCTCAATATGACATCACCTATCTCGAGCAATATGTAACAACTTATTTATAATGCTAGCAGTATAATACTGAATTACATTGACTTGGATAACCAATTATTTTTTAAAAAAGTGTTGACCTTGTAATATTTTGTAAAAAAAAAAAAAAAAAAAAAAAAAAAGAAGAAAAAAAGTATTTAGAAAAATATTATTTATAGCCATTATCTTGCAATAATTGCACAGGATTTCTATCATCGCCAACAATGGTAGTTTATAATAATCTTTTTGAATTCGGATTATTTGGCAATAGCATGGCCACACAGAATCATTTTCGAGTAGGAATTTATTATTTTTTTTTTTTATTTATAAAATATATATTGTTATATTATTAAGATTTATTATTTAGTTACTTATTATATCTGTATATGATAGCTTAATTCGTAAGTATCCTTTTTATTTTAGTGGTTTCTTAGAGTAAAAAATAAATTCTTAATTTTTTTTCAATTTCTGCTAATATATTTCTCAGTTATTATTTTTATTATTCGGCCAACACTAAAAGGTATTGGGCTTCTAGAGTCCGACGGGGAACATTAGGGGGGGACGTTTTTCTTCATACCCTCGTTTAGGGGAGGGAGTCGGATAGGAACTCCAGGTATTCTTAATTAATCAGCGACACCATTCAAATATACCAAATAGAGCGGGGGTTTCAGGAAGACGCATCCTAAGAGAAGTGGGGGAATTAGTCCTATCCTCCGCTTAGTTTCCACCGGAAGGAACCGGATGTAACCTATTCCAATTGACTCACTCATGTCAATCTGGTATGGCTCGAGTAATATTTTATTCTCATTGTGATGTTATTATATTCATTTTAGTATAACATTAAAATAAAAAAAAATTTAATAGAAAGTCTATTTTATTTTAACGAGTAACCTCAATTAAAGGTCCTCTAAATAGGCTTCTAATCATTTACTATATTTTATTAATTTATTAATTTATTTGATTTATTTTATTATTTTTTATTTTTTATCACTTATTTTCTTTATTGTGTAATTATTTTACTAGGAATATCCAAAAATGTTTATCCTTTTACGCTGTAGTTTCTTAAATTTGTAGTTTTTGAAGATAATTAAATTATATTATTTAATTAATTTTATTAAATTACAATTATATATTATTGTTTTAATTATCATATTTATTTTTTTTTATATTTTTTTTTTTTCTTTACATCTTTTCACTATGAGCAAACTTAATTTGGACCAGCAGATTATCTCAGCTAATATTGTCATATCCTATTAATTAATGCACACTGTAGCAAATTAATTATGTATTAAAGATAATTAATATGACGTGATAATCGAAATGCTGCCATTATATATATATATATTATATATATATTAATACTTTATATATATATTATATATTATAATATATTTATATATTATTAATTTTAATATAATAGTATTTATAATTATATATATTATTAATATATGATTATATATATTATATTATATAATATATATATATATATAATATTTTATTATATTATATATATATAATTATAATATTAAAAAGAATTTTATATTTATTTTATTATAATATTTATTATTATTAATATTTTATATATTATATATATATATATATATATATATATATATATATATTATATATAGTGTGGATCCACTCTAAAGTATATAAGCATATCATTAAGCCAGAAATTATAAAAATTAATGAGATTATCGCTAAAAACCCAACTAAGGCTAATCTCGATTAATATTACTCTATTCGAATTAAATAGGCTTCCACCCTCAACACTCGACACTAGCTATTTTTTCTTTTGAAGATACGTGAAACATCTGACTGCGTCGTAAAATGAAATATAAGACATTTATAAATAAATAAAAAAACTAGCCATTAAACTCAAGTGATTATTATTAAAAACTAAACAATATATTTCAAACAAAAATTTAATGAAACCAAACCAAATGCAGACATAGGGTTCAAACCCTAATAACTTGTTGAATAATTATTAGCTTGTAAAGAAAATAAACACACTTTTTGTAAAGAAATAAACCATTTCTCAATGCAACCTTAAAGAAGCGGTTCCTAAGCACTACCAGCCTCTATCAATGGTAGACCTACTCCGACTACGCCATAGCAAAAGTGATGCAACTCTTACATTCCGAAAGATCTCTCTTACTCATGTATACCCAGTTTCACTATATGATCAGTGCATGACATCTACCAACCTATCTCCCCACCCAAGTACGTAAATACGGGACTACTGTATTATATTCCCGGTTTTTACACTTATCGGAAGGAAGAAGCTCTTCAAAGTACCATGCTTCCTATACTCCGTACCCTGACGTTAGTAAATAATTTTATATACTCGATCGATTAATCGTCTCAATAACTGACTGCCTATTTTAGAGGCGTAAACCTCTCATCGAGACGTTACCGGCCTTCGGTAACTTGTTTTCAACTACTAAACCATCCCGATTCTCTGATGCCCACCTTTCTTATCCATAACTGGCTCAAGATTCCTCATACTCCTCTTCATCTCTCTATACCCGAACTTACTTAATCACCTTACTTACAATCCTACGGAAATTCACGCTAACCTTTATACTCAACTTTTCACCCTCTCGACTCATCAGATCTTTACTTTATCCTTTCACCATCCTCCTTACCTCTTCCTCTGCCTGCTCCTTCCACCTTCTTCTACACCTTATACTACTGCTATTTGTCCTTCCATACGGCAGCTCTCCCTGCTTAATTTACCACTTCCTTCTCTCATTATACCCTTCAAGTCCTCTTACTCGTTTCTTATTTAATCTGCGCACTCATCGCCCCCACTCCCTTACGTTCTCCTAATACAACCTTACTTATATACCGCTCTTGTCTGTCGCATCACATGTTTTTGCCTAACCTATCAACTTCGATCCTGGGAAATTAAGTATCGAGCAGTAGGACCTGAAGTTGGCCGGAGGCCGTTTCGCTTCCAGTGATTATATGCACTGCAGACGCTATTATCAGCTCTGCAGGGGAAGTATATATATTATAGTGTGGATCCACTCTAAGTATATAACATATCAAAAAGGATGAAGCAGAAAATAAAAATTAAGTAAGATTACCCCTATATAAAAACTCCAACTAAGGCAATTACGATTATATTCTTCCCGAAAATAAGTGACTCCTAAATACCAACACACGCTATAAATAATATAAAGCTAATTATTTTTCCCTTTTTGAAGATAATATCTAGTGAACATCTAGATCTGCGCGTAAACATGATAATCAGCATTTAAATCAAAAAAAAAAAAATCTTAATGCAATTAACCAGTGAATGCTAGCAATCTATTCCAAACAAAATTTATGAAACAAACTGACTAAGGACAGGGGTCCAACCCTAAACTTGTGATAATTTGCTGTGAAAGTAAAATAAACTTTGATAAAGAAATTAATACCATTATTCTCATAATCAACTCCTTAAAAGAATCAGGTCCTAAGCAAACTAACCAGTCCTCAATAATATTCATATATTATATATTATATAATCTATATATAATATTAATTATATAATATAATATACTATATATTTATATATATATATATATAATATATTATATATTATATATATATATATATATAATTAATTATATATATTTAATAAATATATTTAATTATTAATATATATATATTTAATATATATATATAATATTATTAATAGGTAATATATATATATAATATATAATATTATATTATATATATATATATATATCTATAATATATACTTAATAATATATATATTATATAGATATATATTTATATTATAATTATAATATATATATATATATATATATATATTATTATAAATATTATATAATTATTATATATTATTATATTATTATTAAATATATATATAATAATATATATTTATAATTAATAATATATTAATTAATATATAATATATATATATATATATTATATATATATATATATATTATACATATAATATATATTACAATATATAATATTAGAGGCACCGCAATATTATCTAGTAAATTGTTACGAATAACTCCAATAAGTGTAAACGCATACATCTTTGGAATATTTCTGTAAAAAAATTCATGCACAAATTAAGCTTTTTCGAAATCTTCAAAGGATCAGTATTTATTTTATTTTAAGAAAAAAAAACATATAAGTATAAGAAATAAAAACATAACTATTAACATTAAACTTCAATTTTTTTTTACGAAATCGACAAAATCTATCAGCTGAAATGTAAACTTTTTAATTTTTTAATTTATTACGTAAATACTGCTACATATCATAAAAGGTATAAATTCTACGGGGTATCTTCCCGCTCTAGTTGATACTCCAAACGACCCGTGTGTCTTATGGTGAAATATTTTTAAAAATATTTATAATAAACAATATTTTTATATATATTAATAAATACAAAAAAATTAATAAAAATCATGAATTTTTAATTTATCCTTAAAATATTGAAATGATATAAAGAAAAACGTATATTTTATTAAACGTTTAATATTGTTAAGATGTAATCAAAACGTAAGATGATATATCTTAGTTATTTGGAGTTATTATTTTAACACTTTTTTTTATTATTTACTAACATTTATCCAGTAAAGATTTCCATACTCTGATTCAAATATATATTATTTAATGT
Source organism: Trachelipus rathkii (assembly GCA_015478945.1). Lineage (NCBI taxonomy): Eukaryota > Metazoa > Arthropoda > Malacostraca > Isopoda > Trachelipodidae > Trachelipus > Trachelipus rathkii. Next base: position 10,428 of record JABUQX010089091.1, on the reverse strand, counting down.
ATTTTTTATAGTTTTAGATAATAGCTCTTGAAGTATTTGGCGGGCTCTACTGTTATATATAGTTTTAGGGGCCCCTAAATTAACTGTTTTTAAAACGTATTCCTCAGTATATAATTAGATTTTTTTTGATTTTTTTTATTGTATTTAATATAATAATAAATTCATAACTAATATCATAGTAGTTGTGAAAGTTATTTATTAAAAGATATTAATATAATGACAATTAAGTCTATTAAGAAAAATAATAATTATATAGTCGATGTTATAATCATATTTATATTAATATATAATAATGGCATAACTAAACATAAAACGAAATCATGCTTGTGATAAAACCATTTAGATAATATAAATTTGCAGAAGGACAAGAAAGGAAGAATAGAACCTTCAACCCTTTCTCAATGTAATAGTCCGTGAAATAAAATTGGAGAAGATAGAGTCAAGCACATCATGACATTTTAATCAGATTGCAATATTACTGGTGCAAAAGTAATATTTGAGGATTAAAATCAATAAAGTTCGTACAAAGTGAGATTATATACTTTTTGTGTAATTTATTATCATTTTGACTAGACGAGAGTGATGAATTTTCTTCATAAAATTTGTCAAATAAATGTCATTTGTGTTAAAAATTGAGTATGAAACATTATGTATAACAAGATAGCCACAATAATAATATATAATTATAATTATTAGCAATATAAAGCGTATAATAAAATAAGAATCAAAATTATTAAATAAAAAAAAACACACATAGATTATAATATAATATTATACTTATAGATGAAGTGATATAATCATGGATAGGCCGACGGGGAAATACAGAGTAGTGAGGAGACGAGTTAATTTTCACTACATAAATCCACCGTTAGGTGGAGGGGCAATGAAGAAGTGGAACCTACATACGCATGAATACCCATCATCAATATACCAAGGAGCATGAGAGGTATTCTGGAGATAACCTCACATCATAACCCGGTAGGTGGGTGAAATATCCTAATCCTGTCTTCAACCTATGGTGAGAATAAGGGGATCCGAGAGTACCACACTCAACTCGAGAACTTAATAACAATTAAACTCACTCACTGCTATCTATTTGCGATTTATATATGAGAACTTCGCTGTTTTAGGACGGTCTTTCCTTGATGTATTTAAAAACACTCTTAAATTATAATATAATAAATCATACAAAAATAAAAATACTAAAAAAAAATATATAATCATAAAATAAATTTAACATTTTTATAAATAATTTATTTAAAATATATTTACCTATCTTTATTGAAGATTGTCCGTTTAAACAAAGCTAATACACATTCGTATTTTTTGTTGTATAGTATATAACAATAAACAATCCTGTCGTATTTACGAACATATATTTAATTTAAAAAATAAAAACAAAAAAATATTAATTACATAATATAACAAAATCAAAATTATATAAACAACAGAGAAGATTTCTTTCTAATTGGTAAAATTGTTGGACATTGAAGCCAATCCCATTTTTTGTAGATTATATCCTCTGTCTAACAAATGTTAATTGATATTTTTTTATATTTGTTAATTTTTATTTTATAGATAAAGTATATTTAAATTGGTTTTACTTGAAAATACTTAAATCCTGAAGAACACAATTGGGGCATGATTTAAAACATAAGAGAAAAATAATGACAAACCAATGGAAATAAACGCTACTAAAGAAATTCTTAATCAAACTTTTAGCAAACAATTTATAACACCATAGTCACTAGTTTGGTATTCTAGTACTGAGAATCTCCTATACAAAGAATAAATTTAATCATAAGAGCTTATATCAATTTATTATATAAATTAATTAAGAAACGAGGATTAAATATATTATATATTATTAATGATATGAGGTAAAAAATATGCAATGTCATATCTGTTTATAATAAATATATATATTTATAATAATATAATATATATATATATATATTTTTATATATTATATATATATATATTAAATATATAATTAATTAATTTTAATACTTATTTAAAATTATATTATATATAATATTAAATATAATAATATATATATATATATATCATATATATATATTATTTATATATATATATATATTATATAATATATATTTATATTTATATAATTAATATTATATATATTAATAATATTATAATATATAATATTAATATATATATACATAATATATATTAATATTATATATTATATATATATATTTATATTATAATTATATATATATTGTATATATATATATAGTATATATAATAATATAAATATTATTATATATTATATAATATATAAATATAATTATATATATATATATATATATTAAAGATAGAAGACCTGTAATCTAAAAATCTGTTCCAAATCTTAAAACCTAATACAATTTATATATATTATATTACTATTATATATATTAAATATAATATATATTAATATTATATTATATTTATATATATAGATATATAATATATATTATATTAATATATTAATTAATATATAATATATATATATATATATATATATATATTATATTTATAATATATATATATAATATTATATTAATATAATTAATATAATATATATATAAATATTTATAAATTATATTATATTTTTTATAAATATGTTGATAGTTGCAAAATAGGGGCGGAAAATTTAGTGTAAACACTTTTCAAAGAAGTATTTAATTTAAGTTAAAAGTTACATAATAATAAGGTATTGAATATAAAAAGCGTGGTAGCAAATAATTTTCATAAAAAAAAATAAACCATTAAATTATTTTTTATTTTTATCTTAAAGTGAAGATAAGTCTGTAGTACAATTTTAATCTATTTATATCCTTTGTATACTTATTATTGAGTGGAAAAACTGAAATAATTTTATTATTTCAGTTTTCTTTTATTTCTTAATGTTATATGTAGGGGGTAGGAGGTTATATTTATTGTATATTTGTATTGGTGTGTGTGATAATGAGAACTCATTTATATATATATAATATTATATAATATTATATATATATATATATATATATTAATTATATATAATATATATTTATATTATTAATGTTATAATATATATATATATATTATTATATATATATTAATATAATATAAATATATAATATTATATATATATATATATATTTATATATATATATATTATATATTATTAATATATATATATTAAGTATATATTAAGTATATCGTGAGTAGAATCTTATTATTACCTTGAGCGTTGAGTCGCCATCTCTCATACGAGAGTAGTCTGGTTCAGATCCCTCCGCGTATCAGTTGGAGTTTATCATCTCAGCTTATGGATGGGAACGAAGTAGGAGGATTAGAAAAACTCGTGATTAATAGCAGTGAACATGTTGGTCCGCGGCAGACTAAGGTTTAGGTGAAAATAGTCAGGCTGGGCCTAATAGTTCGATATATCTTGTGGCTCCTTTCCCTTGTTTAATTTTTTGGGGATCAGTCCGGGTTTTTTCCCGGGACTTACCATTGACTAATCTCTGTGTACATAGGGGATAAACGCAGCGTTAAAGGTAATTATATAATATAGTAAACTTGAGAGTCCGTAATGCCCTTGTTTTTTTTCTAGTAGTATACTGGTTTGTTCGCATAAATATACATATAATAGAATTAGATATATTACCATATATATTTTTATTTCAGTATTATAATATATATAATACATACACTATACCTCAATATATTTACTAGGGATCATATATATATATCACCATTATATTATACTGATATATATAGTATATATATTTTTATTCCGTTTTCCCTATATACTGGGTAATAATATATAAATAGTCATACGATTTATCATTTATATATATATTACATATATCTAATAATATTATATATATAATACTATAACTTATACTAACGTGAGTTACAAATTTGAGATATATATAAAGGAGTATTTACTATATTATATAAATATAACATGTACATATTAGACGTTTACGTGATAACACATAAGTTATCAGGAAGTTCCAACTACTATATAGTATATATATATATAGTATATATATATATTAATAGTACGTAAATAAATATATTACCCTCACGTTTCCCCTATATCCGTTTTCCGTGTGAGTGAGAGTCAGTATACTTGAGTACTTATATATTAGGATATAATTGTCTCTCTTCAAGCGACCTAAGCAAGTAAGTCCTAACATATATAGTATATAGAGCTATGATATAGGTAGGTCCCACCCTATCATATTATATACTCACGGTAAAATTTCCAGTTTTGAATACAAAACAATATTCTAAAATTCAACATGTGTGCATATGTTTATACAAAACTTTACAAGTTTCAACTACGACCTCGACATTCTTATTATCTCTTACCACGATGTTCGATCTCGACTCACATACGAAACAAAACATTTTCATTTGAACAACAACGCCTCGCCTAAGAAATCTTGCATACGAGAGAGAGCGATGATAGGCCCTTACACAGCCTTTCTCACTCTACAGACCTTAAAAACTCTTTCACAAGCACGATGACATCCTTGTTTTGTTTAGCCTTATCTGTCGAGCACTAAACGAGACACGAATTCCATTCTGCGGGACACGTCTCTGCTAAAAATGAATGCTGGTTATTAACTATTGCAATGAGCAAAATCCCTTCTCATGCATTGTTTCCGTCAGCCATCGCAAGTAGGAAGTGAGTACGAGAAGGTTGGCCCTAACAATAATCTTCATTGAATAAGCTCTTACTCCCTCTATTCCGTCTTGCTAGAACACCAAGGCCCGAGGATTATTGCAGATAGTATTAACTTTATTAATGGAGGCTCACGAAAAGAATAGAGTGAAAGGTAGAGTGCGTCTTTTGCCTGAAGCAAGAAATATTTTCTTTCCCCAAAGTTACTTTACCTACCCAAACCATTGTGTAATCTATATAAAAACATTTGTGTATATAATACTATATAGGATATCATTATATATGTATATATAGTTTACAACATTCTTTTCCCATTATATTCCACTTTATATTATAATCAATTTAATTCTCTCTGAAATATATAAAAACAGGCAGTATATTTATTTATGCGGGTGCATAAATCATTTTCCATGGCTCCATAAGATTCTACTTGAAGTTTAGTGAAGGTAAATTGATGTTTTAATTTAATACATATTATCTGTAACATCACAGCGGTGATCCAAAATTTAATTGAGGTTATGATAAGTGAAAAAAGATCATTTGAAATATTCCTATATTTTCATTCATTTTTATAATAAAAATAAAGTGGTTTTAATTGGTTTTATATATTGAATTAATTGTTCTTATTAATAATTATATTGCAATTACTTTGTTAATGAGTGTAACAATTTTATAATTATATATATTTTATTATATTACTTTTATAAATATATTCAATTTCTTAATTTTGTAAAGTTCTGATATATGATTTTAACTCCGCATTATTGTACTATAATTTGTTAGGACATTTCATTTATTTCGAAATTCTTTGTTTTGTAACAGGTTGTTGGATTGGGTCCCATGTTGGGACGAATTTGTTGTTGAATTTATGTTCCGAGGTCTTAAATGCTTCCTAAATAAACGAGTAAAAGGCAACACTTTTATTCATGATATCCTTCACGTAGATGGTGTCGCCGAGTGGCTTCCAAAAGCGACACTTTCTACAAATTGTCGCCCTTGCCAGGATGGAATTCTGGCATCTAAAATTGGCAAACTGAATGCCAGAATTGTATGGAATCTTCGTAGTAGTCAGATGAAAACAGCGCAACAGCCAGCCCAAACAACAACCCACAACCTTCACTAAGGAGCCAATACATGGAAAAAAAAATATACAAGTAAGATTTTCTAATTAAAAAAATAAAGTTTTTTTAATTTTTAAGGGAAGAGTTTTCCCCAGCTAAGCAGTCAACGGTCGAGAGACAGTCTCTCCCATTACTCAGCAAGCAGTCAACGGTAGAGAGAAGGCCTCTCTCACCACCAACAGCTTCACCAAGGAAGCTCCTAGCCAAGTCGGAGAAAAGGGTTCTCCACTAAAATCGCAAAGAAAAAAAAAAAAAAAAATTCTTACCATTAAACCCTTCCCCAAAAAATATAAAAAGCTATTTAAGGTTGTACAACCACTAACAGTAAAAATATAATTATAATATGAATATTATTATTATTATAAAACATTATAAATTATTTTTTGCATGTAAATTTTATGCCTAATTAAGAAATATTTTATAGTTTAAATGAAATTTTTTCACGAATGGCCATTCAATTCAATTCGAGTTGTGTAAGAGCAAATACCTTAAGTATATTTTTAATATATATATACAATATTTTTAAGATATTTTATATTATTGTCAGAGTTGACAAAAAAATAATGTGTAACGTGCTATTTTTTAGTTGATAACGGGTAGCAAGCTAAGTCTTATCATTTAATCGAAGGTAAACCTAGGTTAAGTGCGTACAACAAATTATTGATATTAAAGAAATTGATTTTTCCAAAAACAAATATACCCTCTTCTTAAACACTTTCTCTTCAACTAACCCTCCATTCTCTCTAAACTTTAAGTAAAAGTAACTAAATATACACTCAATAAATATATATATATATATATATTATATATATTTATATATATATATATATATATATATATATATTATAATATAATATATATATAATTATAGTATATATATTTACTAATATATATATATATATATATATATATATATATAGAAAGAGAGAAAGAGAGAAAAAGAGAGAGAATTAAACAAACAGACGATTGAACAAAAGTTACGCATAAAAACACACACACACACACACCCATACCCACTCGCGCATGCGTATAGAAGCTTATAGCACACATCTGAAGGTCAAACGTAAACGTAGAGAACGAGAGAAACATAGAGATGAAGAGATTATAGATAGTCTATATATATTGTCATTACTATTTCTTCCGTTTAGAAAATTTTATTTCACGTTCAAAGTAGCGTTTAAGAAATAAGCTAGTTTATAAATATTAAGGCTATATTTATTTAAGCCAGCGTATATATAATATAATACTTACGAGATATTTATTATATAAACAGGGACCGTTTATTAGCTTTTGTGGGAATAAGAAGTTTTGTTTTTTTTTGAGATTTAAAGTATCTTTTCTTTTCGTAAGCCAGCTTATATATAGTTATATAATATTATTATATATATATTATTATAATTATTATATATATATATATATATATATATATTATATCTAATAAAGATTATATATATATATATATATTATATATATATATATATTATATATATATATTTAATATATATATATATATATAGTATATATATATAGTATATATATATAATATATATATATATATATATATAGTATATATATATATATATATATATATTTATATATAAAACAGTCAACTAGATGCATGTTTTTTTTTTAAACAAACATAATATATAGGTCAATCGGGACTACGGTTTTTTTTTTAAAAGCAGCTTATATATATATATATATATATATATATATATATATATATATAATATATATATATATTATATATTATATATATATATATATATAATATATATATATATATATATTATATATATAATATATCTATACAGAGATAATATATATATATATATATATATAATTAATACATTGAAAACAGACTGCAGTGTTTTTTTTAAAAGCAAGCATATATATATTATATATCTTTCAGATATATTATATATATAATATATATATTATTATAATCAACGAGACTAAAAGTGTCTTTATTAGAAAGTTTTGGCAAAAAATCAAACAAGACTAAGTGTCTTCTGTTTTATGATTAACATTTTAATCAGTGTTTTTATATGGTTTTAAGGAAAGAGAAATAAAACAACTAATTTCGAGAAGCTTTAACGTAGCTTTATGGTTTTTTACTTAAAACCCATTCAAACAATTTTTGTGCTAATTTTTTTAAAGAACAAACGTAACAGTGATAGTCAATGATTACTTTTCGTTCATTTTATGCGTTTTTAGCCATAGTTTTGTGTTGGTTCTAAAAGAGTTCGTTTTATTCTCTAAAGTGAGGGTAGCAACGGCCCTAAAGAGGGTTACAGACTTGAGACTCCCGGGAGGGACGAAAACTCAAAGTTGCTCAGAAAACAGTGATTTTTGTTGGTGGCGTTTTAACTTTAATTAATTCATTTTAGCGATAAGTTTTTTTTTTTTTGGTTGCCTCAAGAATTGTTGTCCTTTGGAGAGGATGGCGACCGAGGCCCGCTTCAGATGATGAAAGGGTGATTAGTAAGAGATACGAGTAGAGGAATAAAGGAGATTTCGAAAGGTGATGAAAGAAGAAGTCCGAAATTAATTCGGGAGCAAAGGCAAGAAAGAATCCACTCAGTGAAAAATAACAGAGAGGGAGCTAGCTCCCTCCAGGGAGGTTACCTAGACTCAGCCATTTTATGCACACTAAATTTTCTCTCTTTAAAACCCATCTCGAGCAGAAGAGACTGCCCCGGAGGGCAATTGATCAAAGATTCCTCTCAGCATAGCAGTGTTTCTTTCCTTTCAGAAAGCAGAACCACAAATAAAACCATCAGCAAGAGCCAGGTACAGAACCCTGCAACGGTGACTTCCACGAAGGTCTCAGGCAAATTGGAGAGCGGTGAAGGGTAATTATTTAACGTGTGATTAGGTCCGTCGAATTTAAATTAGGACACATGGGAAAGACGCCGAAACCTCTCCATGACTTCAGCCAAGGTTTTGACAGTCGAAGAAACCATTCGATCTGCCTAACCCAGATTTGGGGGAAGGCCGACAGCTCCCACCGAGCAACTATGTACATCAGTTATGTTAAGACTTTTAGGAAACATGGGATGCGTTAACTGCAAGCCAAGCAAGGGAAACGTTCCCTTGGGGGATGGTCTGGTGGACATCAAGCACAGATGATGTATGCATCTCAGGAACGCAAGAGCACGACCAAGGGTGCAAGGCACGCCATCACACCACAGGGAAAGCAAGGGTTAAGAGTATAATGCAGCAATCTCAGTCCAACCCAGCCCCCCTATACCAGTCAAACCTATTTAGTACAGCCTTCCCTGAGATTCCGGAGGATCTCAAACTGTTTGGTTTAAATCTGAATACAAAGGTTTGGCAAGGAATTAGCTATATCGAATACGTATCGACTCTACATGAAAGATTAGGTATGTTAGGCCCTTTAACAGAAAAACGGAAAATATCCTTCGCAAAGTCGATGATATCTAGCAAGCTCGAGTCCGAAGCCAGAGACTATCTCTTGCATGACCCGACTCTCTCTGATTGCATAAGGTTAGAAGATTTCCTCTTGCAGTTACGCATCTTTCTACAACCAGACAATAAAGACACGATTTTTGACCTTTCTCATTGGAGGTTTATGTCTTATCAAGAGAGACAAAGACATGCACATTTTACTGTTTGTTTAAAAATTAAAAAACCACTTGTGGAAGTATCAAGTGAAACTCTGCGAGATTGACGCCCAACAGCAGGCTTTACTTCTATAGCACATAAATATCATGGTATACAACCAAAGTAATTTAAGAGAATTAAGGAGATAGGAAGGATGGTGAAAGATTAAGGGAAAAAATTTTTGAAAGTTTTTGATGCAAACATAAGCATAGTAGAACTATTAGAGAGATTTGCACAAATTTCCAGAGGAGCTCTATTTAAAGTTAATCAGAAGAAACAGACAGAGAATAGAACTACTAAAGTGTTTTTGGCCAGAGGTGAGCCAGAAGACCAAAGAACGACTGAGAATGGTAATTCTCAAAGGAGATCGAAGAGATCCTCCTACAGACCGAAATATGAGGCTAAAGAAAAGAAAGAAGCCAAGACGGAATTTGTTTCCCGAAAAAACGGAGGAGCTTTTAAAAGGTTGTCCGAAGAAGAGCTAAGGAAACACGACTGGTGTTTTGAATGCGAATGCGTGGGACACTCCGGAAAGACATGCAAGTGGAATTCCCCATACTGCCGTTATTGTAGGAAGCCCCACCGAAGAAAATCAACCGCCGCTTGTAAGGATGCACCTCCGTGGAGACCTAACCCCGACGTAGATCAAATGGTAATCCCCTTTAACAGTGCGGAAGCTTACAAACAGAGATATGAGGATAAAGAAGGGGACCAGAAAAGTCAAAGGACTTCCTCCAGCAATAAAGAAGAATACGAACCTCACCGATCTCACGCGAAAAGAACTACGAGAGTTTATATATAGCCCGAGAACAACCGCTGGATACAGATCCTAGCGAGGAGGAAGAGGAAAAAAAGACGACGAAAGAATCGAACCTATGTAAGCAATTTTGCCGCCCCCAGAGTTCGATTTCATTAAGAATATATATATATAATATATATGTATATATATAATATATATTTATATATATATTATATAACTTATTATATAATCAA
>JABUQX010089090.1:15000-20000 GCA_015478945.1 Trachelipus rathkii | reverse complement strand
ACAGAGGTGTTACCTAGCACCAAAGGGATTAGTATGCTTTTGTTTTACTGTTTTACTGCTTTAACTCATATGCTTTACTGCTTTAACTCATATATTTATCAACATTATGTTTTCTTTTATATTTTTTATTTTGTTTTAATACTTTTTATTTAAAAATTGTAATGTAAGAAGAAAAACACAGAGTGTCTGATATATAAACATTTTATTTTAATAAAATTTGTACAAAATTTATTAAAAACATATACCTTAAACAGTAAAACAGTAATCAATAGGCTGTTTACTTGGCAACAAGGGATTGACAATGACTATTAATTTTCCCAGAAGTTTAATCTTAAATACACAACGATTAGCAGACTTAGATAATATCCCCATTACGCCAAGACCTGATTCAAGTCCCTCAGGTACTTCTTACGCTTCAGATAAATTTAAACGTGTTACCAGAGGAAGAATAAGAAAAACACCTTATAATAAACCTAGTTGGATTAAATCGTAATTATGTATTATCATATATATAAATATATTTATTTAGTTGTATATGTATATATATATATATTTAATATATATACTATATATATATATATATATATATATATATATATATATATATATATATATATATATATATATATATAAAGATATATATATATATATATATATACTACTCTTATATATATATATATATATATATATATAAAATATATATATATATATAGTATATATATATATACTATATATATATTTATATATATATATATATTTATTTAGTTGTAATGTCTGTGTATAAATAAATATGTTATTTTAAACCTTTTTCTTTAACCCTTTTAACTTTATATCACATTTTTGTGACATATATATATATATATATATATATATATATATATATATATATATATATATATATATATATATATATATATATAACTAGATATATATATATATTATATATATATATATATATATATACTCTATATATATATATATATATATATATATATATATATATATATATATATATATATATATATATATATATATATATAACCTTATATATTATTATTCGTAAAGTCAACATGGAGGCGAAGGAGGTGGTTGATAAGTATTACTTCAATCTGAGGGAGCCAAATAGTTTTGGGGGTTTCACTAGGTTTGCTTTAAGGTTTCCTAATATTGAGAAAAAAGAGTTAAAAAAATATTTAGAGGGTGAAGAGGCATTTACTCTACATAAACCTGTAAGAAAAAAATTTCCTAGGTGGCCAACCATATCTCCACATTTAGATAACGGAATGTAGGTGGCCTAAAATGTTCTGGTCAGATAGGGGCGGTGAGTTCTTAGGTAACGCGTTTCAAGAATTAATCAAAGAGTATGATATAAGCTATTACAATACATTTTCCGTAAACAAAGCGGCTATAGTTGAAAGAGTCCAGCGTACTATTAAAGAACGCATGCATAGGTATTTTACTAAAATGAATACTTTTAAATATATTGATATATTGGGATGATCTAGCTTATTCTTATAACAGATCTTACCATAGAACTATAAAGTCAACTCCTTTAGAAATGTCAAAAACGAGAGGTTATACATCGTATAGGAACGTAAAAGAAAACAAAATAAAAGATAATTCAGGAATAAAGGTAAACGATTATGTAAGAGTATCTCGAACAGAAGAAAGATTCAGAAAAGGATACGAAGCCGGATGGACTACAGAAGTTTTTAAAGTTTGTAATATACGTAGCTTCCCTACTGAAGGTTTAAAATTATATTACCTGGAAGATTTAGATGGAGAAAAGATAAAAGGTGGATTTTATAAACAGGAAATACAGAAAGTACGATTTAATCCTAAAAGTAATGTATATAAAATAGAAAAAATATTAGGTACAAAAGGCCAAGGCAAATCTAAACAGTATTTGGTGAAATGGGTGGGATACCCTGCTAAGTTTAATACTTATATAAAAGCAAGTGAAATTAAGAAACATTAATCGCATATAAAAGATGTAGAAGGAAATCCCTTCCCGTTTACATACGGCGCATTGTTATGCAAAGTTCATATTAGAAAGAAACAGATGCAGTAATTACAGCATAACGGAATATATATAAGAGGTGTAATCAGATATATTTTTCATTCATTAACATACTCTCACAGTGTAAAGATAGTATAAGAAAGACACTCCTGTAATAATGGACGAAGAAAGGGTATTCAGAGGATCAAAAATGCAGAGGGGGTATGGCCTTGGTGGATTTTTTGCCAAGCTATGGAGAAGTGCAAGGCCTCTACTCAGGAGAGGTGGAGAATATATAGGTAAAAAAGCTATAAGAACAGGTTTGCATACTATTCAAGATATTGCTGCAGGAAATAATCCTCGTGCAGCATTAAAAAGACGTATTGCCGATGTTTCAGATGAGATGTTGGATGATGTTAAGCGTAAAATAAGGCGTAAAATGTCAGGTCAAGGTCGAGGGGCCAAGAAGATTGTCATAAAGAAAAAGACTAAGCGGAAAAAACCTCTAAAGAAAAAATGTATTGATGTATTTGCTATTTAATTACTAACTGATAACTTTTATACGAGGTGTGTATTACTGTATATAAGTAATGTTTTTCATGAAAATGTTCATTATACGACCAGAACTCACACATACAAGATGCATTTCCTTCATCCTTCTAGTCCTGATTGTTGTAAGAGTGAATTGGATCTCTTCTCCGTGAACCCTACACAGATTAGCGTAAGCGACTCCAACTTTATCAGTATTAATCCTATGCATTCAATTACCAATACAGATGTTCCTCTAGAGTTCAATATTCCAGGCATTTCTAGATCTCTCTAATGTGTTTTTATATGTAAAAACGAAATAGACAAAACCTGATGGTACAGATCTTCCTTCGGGTGATGACCATATAGTATATACAGAATCAAATTTCCTGTATACATGTTTCACTCAGGTTGAAGTCTATCTTAACGGAACTTCACTAGGTGCGTCAGCTGCTAATTATCCTTATAGAAGCTATATAGAACATTTGTTAAATTATTCAGACGACGCTAAACAATCTCATCTCCAATCATGTGGTTTTTATAGTTTCAAAGATGAAGCTGCACATATAGATAAAGCAGCTAAAGTCATAAATAATACTTATGAATTTTACGGTCGATTAAATGGCGATATCTTCTCTCAAGAAAGACTCATTCTACCGTCTGTAGATACTAGAATCCTTTTAACCCGATCAAATCCTAAATTTGCTCTTAAAATAAAAAGTAAGCCTACTGCTACGGCTGTATGTCCAGAACCTGTTTTCAAACTGTTGGAGGCTTATCTCTATGTCAGAAAAGTGAAATTATCACCACAGCGACATTTGGAAATTGAAAATTCGCTTTTGAATACTACAGCAAAGTACCCTATTAAGAGAGTTGAAACCAAGATATTTAATTTCACTCAAGGATTATCAAGTATCAATATCCCTAACATTGTGAACGGAAATTTACCACAGAAAGTAATAATAGGGATTGTGGAACATGAAGCCTACTCAGGAAATTATAAAAAGTCACCCTATAAATTCACACCTTTCGGACTTAGGGGTATCAGTTTACATGTGAATGGACTTCCTCACGGACGTGATTATGAAATGTTATACAACGGAGACCTATCTCTCTGTACACGCCCTTTTTACGACTTAATAGCCAATACTGTATCATGTAATGATAGCGGAACAGGCTTAAATCTTGAAGAATACGCAAAGAATAGTAATTTATATGCCTATGATCTCACAGCTGACCTTTCAGCTTGTAACGCTTATCATTTAAACATTTTGAGAAAGGGCACATTAGGACTAAGTCTCTCTTTTGGATCAAGTCTACAATCACCCATCACTGTAGTGGTCTATCTTGAGCATCCTCAACTCATTGAAATTGACAGAGTACGCAACGTACTTTTGAATTATTAAAGATGAATGAAGAGGAAATAAAATCGGTGTTTAAAAATGAACCTCGCTTTTTTAGGAGTGTTCGCTATTAACGAAATAAACTCTGTAAAGTTGGAGAAGGATACCTGCTTCATATTCAATACATTGCCTCGTCACATCACCTCAACAGGACATTGGATTTCCGTTTATAGAGCAAAAAACGATGCTGTTCACATAATTGATTCTTTGAACTTAAAATTTATATTGAATAATCATTATATCACCTTATTTTTAAAATATAATAATGTAAGCTGTGTAAAAACTATGTCTTACCCTGTTCAACCCTTATATTCTAATTTATGTGGAGTCTATTGTATTTATTTCATTATATGCTTTTTAAATAATGTATGTTTTAATAAACTTGTAAATATATTTGATGCTAAAAATTTGTATGTCAATGATTTTATAGTTTCTAATTATGTAATAAATGCTTTAAAATGAAAAACCAGTTTTACTACCCTTAAAACTCTCGTATATATATAGACAGAGGGATATTTCGCATTAGTCATGTTATAACTTTGCTATATATATATATATATATATATATATATATATATATATATATATATATATATATATATATATATATATATATATATATATTATATTATATTATTTATATTAATATTTTTAATAAAATTTCGTACAATTTTATTAAAATAAAATGTTTATATAACAGGCACTGCGTGTGTTTTTCTTACATTACAATTTTTAAATAAAAAGTATTAAAACAAAAATAATAATAATAATAATAAAATAATAATAAAATAATAATAAATAAAAAGTATTAAAACAAAATAAAAAAATATAAAAGAAAACATAATGTTAATAAATATATGAGTTAAAGCAGTAAAGCATATGAGTTAAAGCAGTAAAACAGTAAAACAAAAGCATACTAATCCCTTTGGTGCTAGGTAACACCTCTATTGATTTACTGATTTACTGCTTTAAGGTATGTAATGTTAATAAATATATGAGTTAAAGCAGTAAAGCATATGAGTTAAAGCAGTAAAACAGTAAAACAAAAGCATACTAATCCCTTTGGTGCT
>JABUQX010089090.1:2500-5000 GCA_015478945.1 Trachelipus rathkii | reverse complement strand
CACTGTCGTCATCACCATCACGCTTTGGCTGCTTGATCAGTTTTTGACGTAGAAACTGATAAGAACCAAAATGTTGCTCCATTTCTTTATAGGTCCTTTTTTCCTTTTTCAGCTTCCATTGTACTGCGCTTCAGTGCTCTTTCTTTCTTAGTAGTTTAGTTTTTAATCTACACCAACCATGGAGCCACTGGTCGTCCTTTTTGGCGCTGAAGCATTAAAAATCTAACCTCTTTCCTTTATCTGTCCGTATAGCAATTCTGAATGAATATGTCAAAGAGATCTCCATAATTTCAACAAAAAAAAAAAAAAAAAAAAAAAGAACTCTCCGTTCTTTTTCTTAGCCTGCAGTTCTAGTTCAAATTTTTCTTGTTAAACGTTTCCATTTCATCTTAAGAGTTGATTAACTTATTCCAAAGCAGTGGGCAGTTCTTCTAATAGGAATTCGTGCTTTTTGCAAAAAAAAATGGAAACTTTCTTGAATCGCATGAATGCTGCACTTTCCTTCGTTGATATTTACAACGAAGGAAAGTGCCTCTGAAGAAAAAAGTCTTTAAAACTGGTTAGTTTATGCTCCAAGCTATTGATGGAAATGTAGCCACTACAAAAACACATAAAAAAATTCTTTTCTTAACTTGTACGACGAAACTACCTTGAAATAAAGTTTTGATGCCATTTTAAAAGTCTATGAAGAAAACACATCACAAATGTCACTTTACACACAGAAGCACAAAACATAAATTCGTGAAGATCAATAATTGAAAGAGTCTATTCGTTCCAAAGACATACCTCATATTTGGTTTAGAAATAAGTTAAGACGTAAGCACATAAACATGGTAAAAACGGAGAGCGTTATAAAAAATTTCATTAATAATATAATTTATCTAATAATAATAATAATAATAATAATAATAATAATAATGAATAATAATAATAATAATAATAATATAATATAAAAATAATATTCAGTAATTATGGTAAAAATAATAATAATAGATAATAATAATGAAATAATAATAATAATAATTAATAATAAAAATAATAAATAATAATAAATAATAACGTCTGTATAATAAGCAGTATTAAGTTTATCTATTTAAAAGAAAATGGCATAACATAATTCACACCGGAACATTTGGTAATTTTTTCATATTAACTTACAAGCAAATCAACATGCTATCGGAAAAAAAAAAATTTCGTATGCTAATTATATTAATGAAAACTAGCAATAATTTCCATTACTAGTGATTACAACATTACAAATAAAATAACTAAAATATATGTATATTTTTTTTTTATCATGAAAATGACTTTCGGGCAAAATTTCAAACTTCATGGTCGATGAGGGTCAAAATTCTCATTTTGCATGATGAACTAAAATTTTGCACAAATCGGTTTTTTTTTTTTTTTTTTTTTTTTTTTTTTTTTTTTTTTTCTTAAAGAGAGGGATCCAATTTTATCTTCGGGCTGAGACTCATTTAGGCCCTACCTAAAAATGGCCATAAAATTCTTAATTTTCAACCAATTTTGATAAAAGAGTAAAAGAAAAAGAAAACGGCAGTTTTCTAACCTTAAAAACGTATTTCGCGGGTGTTTTTCTGTGTCTATAATAATCATTTCTTTTAAATTTTCAATTTTTGAAAACCTGTTTTTCATATTTTTTGATTGAGCTCCTACAATTTTTTTTCGAAATGACTTCAAACTTGAACTATACATAGATGTGTCCATTACCTACAAAAAAAGAAATTTCTCAATATTTCAATTTTTCAAAAAAAAAAAATTTTAATTGAGAAATTGAAATATTATTTTTTTTCCTACTTATCAGATCAACATCAAATTTTCAGGGCGTATAGAGTAGGGCAAGATACATCTTTTTTAAGTTAGATAATTTTTTTTGTATTCTCAAAAAAAAAAATTTTTTAAATTTACCAAAAAATTTTTTTTGAAATTTGTTCCTAGAACAAATCCAAAACTACTAGTGCATATACAAAGAATTATCTAAATAAAAAATGTGTATCTCCCCCCACTACACAAACCCTGCAACTTTCATTTTCTTACCAGAAAAAACATTATTGCAATTTTTCATTTTCAAAACCAAAAAGGGTAGGTTTTGAATTTTTACTGGGGATCTGGAGTTAAAAATCAAACAAAAACATGCATCTATGTATAGTTCAAGTTTGAAGTCAATTAAAAAAAAAAGTTGTAAGAGGTGAATAAAAAAAAATATTGAAAAGCATAGGTTTCCAGAAAATGAAAATACAAATGAAATGACTATAGACACAGAAAACACCCGAAAAACACGTTTTAGAGGTCATAAAAAGCTGCAGATTGCTTTCTCTTTTTTCTTTTATCAAAATGGCTGAAAATTAGGAGTAAATAGGGGCTCAGCCCGGAGTTAAAATTGGATCCTCCCCTTAAACAAGATAGGGGGTTCGGAGCTAAAATTTTAGAAAGTTTAAAATATGAACCACCCTAATATATATATTATATTATATATATAATA
>JABUQX010089089.1:2500-19690 GCA_015478945.1 Trachelipus rathkii | reverse complement strand
TATATATTCATTTTTTTATTTATAATTTTTTTTTTTTTTTTTTTTTTTTTTTTTATATTTTTTTATGCAAATATTGTAATAAAATGATTTAGGGCCGTATTTATAAACGGGCCTTTTCTCTTCCTTTCGTCAAGTGTCCCTTCAGAATCCTCCCTTAACGTAAATTTGAATTTATGAACGATCTTTGAGAAATTTTTTAATGTAAGGAACCCTTGACGTCACAATACTTATGAATTTTTTTTTCCTTAGTCAAGGTAGCTTTGAACCAACCTTGAACTCTGTTAAGATTTTGTTTTCCGAGCGGCAGCCATCTTTTCTCTCTATTATTATTTAAATTATTTCATTTGTTGGCATTTATTACGTAAATAATTTCGTCAAATATGTACTTTTCGTAAAAAAAAATACCCAGAAACCACCTAAATAGGCTCTCACACTAGAGAAATAGGCAACGTGCAACTAGCGACCGGGCCCTAACTTTATGTAAGCAGCAGATGATTTTTTTATCATCTAATAATTTTGTAGCTAGGCTACCTTTCAGCCTACGGCTATGGCGATCAAAGCAGCTGGAACTAATAAATGTGAAGCAACATATCTTCAATACTAATAGTATTTTTAAACGAGTTTAGATTATTTCATTAATTTTTTTTTTAATATTTCTATATATTTACATACATAAAATTAATTTATATATATACTTTTATTTTGTTCTAGTTTCATTTACTTTCTGTTCATTGGTTATTGGTCTCTGACGTCATGAAATATGATGAAGTTTTACTTGAAAACGCTCTTCGTTTGGTAATCCTCGAGTAAAGGAGAGGAAGGTTCATAAATATGGATTTTTTTTAAGAAACAGGTGATGGAGGAATACTTATCTAAGGGTACCCTTTGGCTAAGTGAAGTCGTTTTTCAAGGGCCGTTTATAAATACGGCCGTTAGTTATCCTCTCAATTAATTGTATTAATTTTGTAGTTTGTTTCTTTACTATTTTGATTTATTTCATTTAAATGAATGAGTCACAGAAGATTTTACTCTTCATCAGCGGGATTCGAACACTGGACCTCCGCGTTGCTGAGGTAACAGTAACCGGCGCTTTATCCACTAAGCCATCCACGTCCCCAAAAAAGAACGCTTCAAGCGTAGTTTTTAAAGCAACCGATTTTCTCATCCCATAATTGAGAAAATCAAAAATCAAAATATAATATAATAATATGTTTTATTTTAATTTAGAGTAACTAATTTATCCTGGGATTTCATTTTATTGAATTTGACTCATATTCAATTAGCAGCCGTCGCATTACGACGCCATTTTGTTAATTCATTATAAGATTAGTATGTTCATTAAACTATGTATTTAAACCTTTCTAAAATCATTATTTTTTATAAGATTAGTATGTTCATTAAACTATGTATTTAAACCTTTCTAAAATTATTATTATTATTATTATTATTATTATTATTATTATTATTATTATTATTATTATTATTATTATTATTATTATTATTATTATTATTATTATTATGAAGGACGTGTTAAAGAGCGGTGCTTCAAATCTTTTAAAGATTGAGAGTGAAGTGTTACCAAATGTGAGAATGATTTTGTGATAATCTTAATGATTCATCGTTTAAGTAACTGATATATTTTCTTATGATTATTGGAAAAGTAGTTATGTTTACGATATTTCCAATTTATTAACATAGCAAGATTTGTCTCGAAATTTGACAAATATTTACCGACTAATAAACGGTGTACAATATTTTTCCAGTCGGTACATTTTGTCGTTTCACGGAAGAAGAGTGAAACTTAACCAACTTAGGAAACTTTTAATATTGAATCTAAGATTCTATTCTTGTGTGAATCATCACAAAGGAACAATTTACTCATACTCTCAAGGTAGCATTTATTGTGTAAGCTAAAGTGCTCTCACGTCAGAACTAATTTATTTTTTATTTCTTCTGAAAGCTCCGACTCACCCGCTCTAATCATATTCTACTTCCAGTGTACAGTATTTGTAACAATTTATGCATTTAAAATTAAGAAGAAATCTTTAAGACATATAATTCGCGACTAAAAAACAGTGTATTATATTTTTCTCCAGTCTGTACTATTTTCGTCGTTTCACGGAAGAAGAGTGAAACTTAACCTATTTATGAAACTTTTAATATTGAACCTATGATTCTATGCTTGTGTGAATCATCACAAAGGAACAATTTATCATACTCTCAAAGTAGCATTTTTGTGTAAGCTAGAAAATTGCTCGGCACGTCAGAACTTATTTATTTTTATTTCTTTTGAGAGCTACGATTCACTCGCTCCAATCATATACTTCCAATGTACATTATTTGTATTTAAAAAATTAAGAAGAAATCCTTATGACTGAATATGCTCTACATTTGAGTGTTTTAAAGATTTTTAATAATTGAATAAAGATTTTAATAGATTAGGAAAGTTTTTAACGGGTGTAAATTTTAAAAAGAAAGAAAAGGGTTGTAGGAATAGATATATATTTAGATCGTGGGTTTTAATCTTTTATATTAATTTTAAATAAGTAAATAAGGATTTTAATAGAAAGTAAAGTTTGCGAACGGGTGTAAATTTTAAAAATTGATAGAGTATAGGTTTTAACCTTTATATTTTTATATTTTTATATTTTTATATTATTATATTATTTTTTAACCTTTTCTATTGTTATTGGAAAATAGGGGTAATTTTATTGATGGATTTAAAGAATTTAAATAATAGGATAGGGAATTTTAATAGATAAATAAATAGTGTGTTTTCACCTTTTGAAAGTTTTACATTATTAATAGAAATTTGTTTGGAAAAGAATTTGTTATATTATTGGGGGTGTATTTGGTTACATGTATGTGTATATGTGTGTGTGGGTTTTGATAGTGTGTGGTTTTAACCTTGTGGCTATTTTTATATTTTTATATTTTTATATTTTTATATGTTATATTTCATTTTAACCTTTATTGTTAGGGTTGCTGCAAGGCCTGGTGAGCGGGGGTGGTGGCCTCAGGTGCTGGGAAAGTACCTGTGGGAAGTCCACGCAAAACGTGCAGCCTGGGTGAAATAGATATAAAGAAGGGAAAAGATGGGGAAGAGAGAGGTAATAAGGGTGGGGTGTTTGAATGTGAGAGGGGTAAACGAAGATTTGAAGAGGGAGGAAGTGGGATTAATGTTTGAAGAAAGAAGGTTGGATGTGTTAGGGATAACTGAAACTAAGCTGAAGGGAAAGAGGGAGATGGATTTTGGAAAATACAAGGGAATGGTATCAGGGGTGAACGAGAGAGTGAGGGGGAGGGAAGGGGTAGGAATAGTTATGAGGAAAGAGGTGTGGGATAAGGTAAGGGTGTGTAGCCAGGTGAGTTCAAGGATAATGTGGGTAAAAGTGAAATTCGGGGGGGAAATGTGGGTTTTTATATGTGCATATGGAGCGAGGGAGGAGGAGAGAGAAAGATTTTGGAATGAGTTGAATGAGTGCTGGGAAAGTTTTGGGGTAAACGATAAAATTTATTGGGGGATTTAAATGCAGGAGTGGGTAGGGAGGGGTGGGAAGAATAATAGGACCATTTGGGGTAGGGGGGAGGTAGTGGAGAAAGTCTGTTAGAGTTGTGTGTTGAAAGAAGAATAGATAGTGGGGAATACGTGGTTCAAAAAAAAGTGAAAAATCATAAGTATACATGGAAGAGTGAGACAACGGGGGAGGGCGGTACTGGATTATGTGTGTGTAAATGGAAAAGATAGAGGTAGATTATTAGATAAATGTATTTAGAGGGGCGGGGAGGGGATATCGGATCACTACTTGGTGGTTGCAAGGTTAAGGGGGGGGAGGAGAGGTGACGATTAAGGAAAGGGGAGAAAAGAGGAGAGTGGAGGTGATAAAGGGAAAAATTGGAGGAGACAGTGTGTAAGAGGGAGTTTAGGGAGAGGTATGGAGGACAGGTGGAGAGATGTGAGAGGGACGGGAATGGGGAGGTGGAGGGGGAGGACGAGATTTAAGGAGGCAGTATGAAGAGGCCAGAAGGGTATGTGGGAGTAAAAAGGGTGGGTGCAAGCAGAAGGAAAGGGAGCTGAATGGTGGAGTGAGGAGGTGAAGGAGGTGGTGAAAAGGAAAAAGAAGGCTTTGTGAAATGGTTGGGAAGCAGGAGAGAGGGAAAGTTGGGAGGAATATAGAAGGGTTAGAGTGAAAGCAAAGAGGGCGGTGGAGAGGACGAAGAGAAGAGCAAAAGATGTGTGGTGTAGAAAGGTGACGGAAAATTTTGAATCAGGAAGTAAGATGTTTTGGAAAGAAGTAAATAAAAAAAGGAAGAAGAAGGAGGGGTTGGGGGAGAGGATTAAGGGGGGAGATGGGGAGTGGATAGGAGGAGAGGATAGGGTGAGGAAGAGGTGGGGGGAGTATTTTAGTGGATTATTGAATGAGGGGGGGGGAGGGGAGGAAGATTTGCATGAGGTGGGGATGGGGAATGTATTAGGGAGGGAGGGGGAAGATGAAATACAAATGGAGGAAATTATTAGGGCCTTGAGTAAAGGAAAAAAAGGGAAGTCGCAGGTCTTGATGGTGTGAGAATGGAAATGTTACAGAAGGGGGGTGGAGGAGTGGCTGTATAGGTTAGGCAATATATGTTGGAGTGAGTGGTGGGTACCGCAGGATTGGGAGGGATGGTTGTCATTCCCTGTATAAGGGGTGGGATAGGATGGAATGTGGGAATTATAGAGGTATATGTCTTTAAAGTGTGGGGTAGGGAAAGTGTATGGTAGAATACTGATTGAGAGAGTGAGGGTGTACGGAAGGAAGAATGGGGAAGAACAAGGAGGATTTAGGAGGGGAAGGGGGTGTGGATCAAGTGTTTACACTGAAGATGCTTGTGGAGAAAGTTATTGAGAGTGGAAAGGAAAGTGTATGGGTGTTTTTTTAGATTTAGAGAAAGCATATGATAGAGTGAAAGAGGGGTGAATTGTGGAGGGTGTTGAAGGAAAATGGAGTGGGGGGTAAATTAGCGTGCGTATTCAAAGTATTTTTACAAGAATAGTAGAATGTGAGAGTGTTAGGAGGAGAGAGTGATGTTTGGGGTGGCGAGAGGACTGAGGCAGGGGTGTAATGTCGCCGTGGCTATTCAATTTGCTTATGGAGAGTGTTTGTAGAGGAATGGTGAGGGAGGGGAGGGGGTGGAATTGACAAATGGGAATGATAGAATGGAAGTGAACATGATACTGTTTGCGGATGATACGGCCCTAGTGGCGAAGGCGGAAGGGCTGAGGTACTTGGTGAGGGAGTTTGAGAGAATGTGGGGACAAAAGGGGGCTTAAAAAAAATCCTGGTAAGAGTAAAGTGTTAGTGTTTGAGGAGGAGGAAAGGAGGAGGGGGAGGGGTTAGGGGTTGGGGGGGGGGTAGTTCTGGAAGAAGTAAAGATTTTTAGATATTTAGGGATGGATTTGGGTAAGGGGAGAGGTAAAGGAGGAGATAGAACATAGAGTAGGAGAAGGAATGAGAGCGTTGGGTGGTCGGAGAGAAGTATGGAAAGGGGAGGATCACAGGAAGTTAAGATAAGTATGTTTGAAAAATTTGTGTACCAGCGGTGTTGTGTGGGGTGTGAAACGTGGGGTTGAATGCTAGGTCCAGGAAGAAGTTGGAAGTATTTGAGATTAGGAAGGGGTTGAGAGCGGTTTGTGGGATTAGTAGAAGGAGAGGATTAGGAATAGGGTGGTGAGGAAGGAGAGATGTGAGTGGAGGAATGGGTTGGTTGGAAGAGCGGAGAAGGGAATGTTAAGATGGTATGGGCATCTGGTGAGAATGGAGGAACAGAGAGTGGTTAGGGGAGTATGGGAGGCGGAGGGGATAGGAAGGAGAGGAAGGGTGAGACCAAGAAGGAGGTGGATGGATGGAATAAAGGAGATGATGGAGGAGGGAGGGATGAGGGAGGAAGATGGTAGGGTGTTGGCGAGGATAGAGTGGGGTGGAGGTGGTGGTGGGGCGAGATGGGGGGGTGTAGGTGGGAGAGGCTGTACGTACCACTACCCCGCCCAAGCGGGTATTAAACTATGTATTTAAACCTTTCTAAAATTATTATTATTATTATTATTATTATTATTATTATTATTATTATTATTATTATTATTATTATTATTATTATTTCATCAATGTGTACTTTATTACTTATTAGAAACCATATTGTATTCAGATTTTATTCACCAGCCGATTCTATCACAAAGCATGACAAATTTGCCATTACAGAAATTATTAATCATATAGTTATCTCAGTGTTCTTAGAATGTTTTAAGTTTTAGTTTGGTTTACATAATGTTATATTTATTATTTAAAAAATTTGTTAATATTTAAAATTACTTTTCTACCTATAAGCAATTATGTGATTGTGAATATTAAAATAATTTTGTTACCCATTATTTAAAGATAAAAGTTTATTTATTTTTGTGCATTTTGCAAATTTGATAAATAAACACTATTACGGAGAAATTTTTTCTTTTTCTTTTATTGTTATTGATTACACAACTACTTTCTTTATATATTAAACAGTAAAATTAAAGATGCTCGTGCTTGTGAAAAATTCTTTCCAAGCTAAAAAAAAAAAAAACATACTATTCCTCGTTTAAATAATTAGTATTTTTAATACTTTCTCTATCTCTTTCCAAATTTTTTCATCCTTGCATTTTCTTTCTGCCGTTTCGCCTCTTTTATTCTTTCCACCATTTTAATTTATATTGATTTTCATTTTTTTTTTATTTTCGGCGTTGGCAAAGAGTTTTGCAATGAAAACTACGTACGTATAAATGTCCCAAAATCTCAAGAAAACTTTAAAAATATCTTTGATTACCTGAGTCGATCCATCAATTTCCGATCCAAAGATTTCCATTTCATTGCATCAAAGCTTCAAAAACAAATCAAAAGAATATATATATATATTATATGTTATATATATATGTTATTATATATATTATTATTATACAAACACATAGAAGAGTTAGTTATGTATTATCATAAGAAGGGACGTCATCTGTATTCATCTGATTATGGTTACTCTCAAAAATATTTTCAAGAGCATCAATATTAAGAAATCTCTCGGCTGGTAAACTTTTAATGTGTGAATTCGTTACAAATTCTGGCGATCCTCTCTTGTAATTTAAGTTTCCCATAAAAGTGAACATTAAAAAACACTTTTTTATATATACATTACGGTAAATTATATATAAAAACCCAAAATGGAGTCTGGCATTATCTTTATTTCTTTAGGAATTAGATGTTTAAAAAGTGGCAAAGATAATCATCGCTCAGTTACAATTTGAAGTTATATTTATTATTATTTATTATTTACCATCTCTCAGGTAGGGTTTTCGCCCTGTCAGTTGGAACAGCATCTTCTTCCTTCTGGCCCCGAAACTCTTGATCCTAGAGAACTCTGAGAAACTATTTCTCGGCACAATGGTTTCTGATGCTCGTCCTTGAGTTATAAACTCAGGTAGGGTTTCACCCTTTCAATGGAGCTAGCATTTTCTTCCACTTTTTTCTGCCTCGTAAACTCGTTGCTCCCAGAGCATTCTCCAGAAGAAAAAATCTCGTTGTTCGTGGAGAAGAGCATAAGATTCCAATGCTGTTTCCAAGAGTACCAGTGATACAAGGCAAGGACCCAGAAAAGTTAAAAGAGCCACGGGTTTGCTGCCCTGTCCACCCTCCATTCGCCCTGTATATATTATATTATTAATATTAAAGTAGGGTTCCCCTAGCCCTTAATAAGAACAACGAAGAGTCTCTCTTATATGATCCGAGTTGTCTTTATCCAAACTCATCTGGCCAGAAATAATTTTTAAGTGCAATTTATGTATTAATATTAGAATCCAAGTTCAATTTCTTTAATTAAATAATCCAAAAGGAAAAAATTTGCCGAAATATTTTGTCGCTTCCTTCCATTTATTATCTTCCCAGATTTTATGATCATTTTTTCTATTCTTTTTTTTAAAATATATTGAAAAAGAAATCTTGTCGAAAATTTTGCAGCTCCTCCAAAAATTTGTCAAAAAATAAAATATTATTTTTCTTTCTATAAAATTTAAAAAGTAAATCATTAAATTGTACGTAAAATACTTTGTTGCTAAATTTTTTTAGAACTGCACCAAGTCCTCAATTTCAAAAAATGCCTTCTCATTTCTGAATCTGAAAAGCTATTCGACTTTAGAATGGAAGTTCTTGCAAGCCTTCAGACTATCAGTTTTCTTTCTCGTTGTTACTCAGTTCTTCTCTTTTTCTTCACCTCTGTTTTCAATCGCGTCCATCGTTCGACAAGCAGTCAGATCTTCAAAATTCAATAATATATATATAAATATATAAAATATAATATATATATATTATTATATATAATATTAATATATAAATATATATATTATATATATATATATATATATATATAAATATAATTATATAATATATATATATTATAATATTATATATATATATAATATAATTATATATATATATATATCACCTACCAACTTTCAGGTTCCAAGGGGAGGTTTGAACACCTGTTTGTGGACATGGACCTGCTGATGACCATAGCCCTCCACACCCCATTTCAAACTTCCAGTCGTTGAGTACCTGAATGAGGACTTGAAGGAGACATCATGAGGAGGGTCATCAGTGAACGGGTGCTAATAAGCGTGTTCCTGGTGGGCACGACAACGACGGTGCCAACCCAAACCAGAAACAGGTGGAAGACGGACCTTCCATTACATGAGGGTAAATGACAACCACCTCTGGCTCCCGACCACCTTGAGGAAGACTTGAAGAAGGGCCTTTGAGAGCTGGAACAAGCTGAAGGTGAAGATGACCACTTTCCTCTGTCTGTGGGACCATTTCCCCAGCAGCACAGAGAGGCCTGGGTGGACCTCTTTATCAAGAACGACACCCCTGTCCCTCCTGCGCGGTTGTGGTGAATGATCAATTAAGCTGTGATGTTACTCAGGCCCCAAAGACGTCATCTCTGACAGACACAACTTTTGAGGAATCGCTGTCTGAATGGAAATAGTGCACCTCTTGGAATTTGAAGTGCTGTGCCAGAGGAGAGGAGGAAAGTAGAGGAGACAAGAACAATGTCTAATAGTTAATTACAATTAGTGTTAAGTCTATAATTATATTATATATATATATATTATATATATAAAATATATATATAATAGTATATATATATATATATATATATATATATATAATATAATATATATAATATTATATATATATATATATATATATATTATATGTATATATATATATATATATATTATATATATATATATATATATATATATAATATATAATATATATATATATATATTATATATATATATATTATATAATATTATATTATATTTATATATAATATAATATATATAATATACACAGATGAATTTAGAGATGAAAAAAGTTGTTAAGCTGCATTTTGACCACTAGAATGCTATTTGAGTATATTTTTATGTGAGATCTACTTTTCGTAATAATTTTATATTTTTACCATTCTTTATTAAGAAGAAATTTGGAGTAATTTTATCAGTCAATTCAATTACTTTTTAGATTGTAAAAATTTATTAGAATAATTTTATGAGTTTTTGCAATAAATTTAATATTGTAAGTTTATTTTAAGAAAAGATTGTAAAAATATTTATAACAATATACAAGTAAGCGTTTTAAGAGATAATGATATAAAAGACGAGCATTGCATATTATGTCATTCCTGGTTCATTCCTGTTCGCCCGCTCTTATATCAAAGACTCTTACGTGTATTACTTAAGTAGTGAGATTTTAAAAGGTTTAGAATAACTATTCATTATTTCATTACTACGAAACCTTCCTGGTACAACTTTGGATTTACTGAAGGATTGTAAGAAGAAAAAGGAATAGTAAGGACCTTAGAGAAGACTTCACTTATTCTTGAGGACCAAAAGAAGATTCAGGAGGAAACTTAAGAGGAAAGTAAGGAAGCTCTTATACAACGGCTGAAGCTGCTCGACGGGAATTTAGGAAGGCAGAAGTCCGCCAGAAGAATCAAAGCCAGTAACGACCTGGGAAGTGTCACAACCCTAGACAACGACCTCAGAAGGAAGACCACACATCTGTTGGAGGGCCGCGGAGGTACAAGGGACGGACTTATTGTGACATAATTGGTCGGCCTGTCCGGGAGAGCTTCTGAAAGTAGAGAAGCGAAAACTTAATTGGGGGTCTGTTCTGTGATTGATCAGTGATACACTGAACTTTCAAGCGAAATTTGACGGATACTTCTAAACTAATTTCACCGTCCGACTGAAAGCGTCGTCATAAACTTTTGAAAACTGACTTTCTAAAGAAATGGATTAATAAATTGTTGAGTAAGTTGATGTCAGAGTTAGGTCTGAAGGGTAAAGAGGCCAGAGATTTTATAGCAAAAGAAGAGCTGCTGAGGCCGCGAGGCGAAAAGATGAGGCCGAGAGGCGAAAGAGAAGCACTCGAAAGAGACAGAAACGCACCGAAAATAGAAGATCCGATTGATTGTTTGAAAATTGACCGAAAGAATTTGATACGACTACAGAAAGAAGTAAAGGAAAGGTTGTTAAAGAGAAATCTTCCGTGTTCCGAATCGGAAAAAGAACGACCAGAATGTAATGAAGTCGATTTAGATTTTGATGTCGATTCGGATTTTGATGACGCCGCCAAGGACTCTGAAGAAGTTACCGAAGAAAATAGCGTTGTATTTGCTGAAGAAAATAGCGTGGAAGTAAAACAAGAATTTGAGACTTCGAGAGTACAGGAAGAGGATCAATGTGGAGTCAAACAGACATTGTTTCCTATTCAGTCAACAGATCACTCAGAAGGAGCTAAATTAGACGCTGAAGAATTGGGAACGGAAAAAGAACCAAGAATCAATTCGACAGAAGTTGTCCTGGATTGGAACGAATCTGATTTGAGTTCAGAATTCAATGAAAAGACCCTGTATTTCGTAACTCCCTTAGTTACAGGAAACTCTGCCCACGTGCGGCGTGATGATAAGACAACCGACGGAATGTGTTGTAAAAAGAAATTGCAAGAGAAAGGGTCGGAGTTCGACAGAGTCACCTCTAACGTAGTTGACAGAAATCTTGGAGCCCACAGAAGTATGGGAGAACGTGATCGTAACCACGGCAGTAGAGGAAAAGATGTCACTGAAGAAGCGAACTTTAAGAATTCGCGAAAGAAGTTAGTGATGAACGAAAATCGTTTGGATAATTTAGAAAATGAGATGCAGATACTACGTTCATCGGACGAAGATTATACGTTGCGAATTTCTGCCTTAAAATATGATATATCAAAAGAATTGACGATTGTGAAAGATGTGGAAAATAAAACTGACGAACCAGTTGATGAAAAGGATATTTTATCGGAAGAGAAAAGATGTTGTTTAAATGAGAGGATGGTCTTTCATTATAAAGCATCAAAGTGGACCCACATTCGACGATCAAGAGCTCTTCGAGATGATAAAACGGAAGACATGTCGCTAAATCGGTATATGGAACAAGGTCAGAAGACACGTGATGGCTGTACTGGTGAATACGATACATATCGGGGGTTATTATATAGAATGGAGAAAAATAACCGGGAAATAATAAAAAGATTAGTAGTCCCGAAACGGCTCAGAACCGAGTTAATGAGAGTCGCGCACGAATCTACGCTGGGAGGACATCTTGGCATAAATAAGACGCGAGGAAAACTGTTGAATTATTTTTATTGGCCGAAGATGACGGACGATATAACGCGATATTGCCATTCATGCAACGTATGTCATGAACGGAAAAGGGAATGGCCGAAGTACCTAGGATCATTATTAATTGCTTATAGAGAAGTACCACAAGAAGGTAGGGGATTCGCGCCATGTGAACTACTATATGGAAGGACAATGAGGAGATCACTACAAATTTTGAAAGAGTTATGGACAGAAGAAATTCGTGAAGATGAAGTAAAGAATAATTACCAGTACGCATTCGAAGTGCGCGAAAAGTTGACGGAAACAATTAAAGTAGCTCAGGAGAAGTTAAAAAGGGCTCAAATTAGACATAAACATTATCATGATCGGAAAGCGAAGGATCGAAAGTTCAAGAAGGGGGAAAAGGTACTCATACTGTTACCGACCGAAAGCAACGAATTATATATGCAATGGAAAGGACCATTCGTCGTTGCTGAAGAAAGAGGAGGGAATAATTACGAAATACCGATGGATGAAGATGATATAGAGAAGACGGCGTTCGATACACAAGATGGCCATTACGAGTTCTTGAAGATGCCGTTTGGATTGGTGAACTCGGGGGCGACTCTTGTAAGAGCCATGAGGAAAGTAATCAAGGGAATGCGGAATACGGAAAGTTACATTGATGACGCGGTGGTGTATACCGAGAGTTGGAAAGAATACCTCCAGGAAATAGAAGAATTGATGAGACGATTGAGGGAATCAGGCTTCACGGTAAGATCATCGAAATGTAAGTTTGGAATGAAGAATATTGAATTCCTAGGACACAGGAGCTTCAAGATGAGAAGACGTAGAATTCATCTGTGGGTTGAGATGAAGGAAAGAAGTATCCTCAGGATCCGTTTCTTCATCTTAATAAGGGGGATATTATCACAGATGAATTTAGAGATGAAAAAGGTTAAGCTGCATTTTCACCACTAGGAATGCTTTTAGTCATATTTTTTAGTGAGGATCTACTTTTCGTAATTAATTTAGTATTTTTACCATTCTTTATAAGAATGGAGTAATTTTATCATCAATTCAATACTTTTTAGATTGTAAAATTATTTAGAATAATTTTAAGAGTTTTTGTGATAATAATTAATATTGTAAGTTTATTTTGAATAATTTTAAGAAAGATTGTAAAAATATTTATAGCAAAATACAAGTAAGCGTTTTAAGAGAAAATGGTATAAAAGAGCGTGCTTTATACATACGGTTGTTCATTCTTTGTTCGCCGCTCTTCATATCAAGACTCTTGACGTGTATTACTTAAGTTTAGTGAGGATTAAAGGGTTTAGAATAACTATTCATTATTTCATTACTACGAAACCTTCCTGGTACAACTTTGGATTTACTGAAGGATAGTAAGAAGAAAAAGGAATAGTAAGGACCTTAGAGAAGACTTCACTTATTCTTGAGGACCAAAAGAAGATTCAGGAGGAAACTTAAGAGGAAAGTAAGGAAGCTCTTATACAACGGCTGAAGCTGCTCGACGGGAATTTACGAAGACTGAAGTCTGCCAGAAGAATCAAAGCCAGTAACGACCTGGGAAGTGTCACAACCTTAGACAACGACCTCAGAAGGAAGACCACACATCTGTTGGAGGGCCGCGGAGGTACAAGAGGACTTTATGTACAATATAATATATATATAATATATATATATATATATCATAGTATATTATAATATATATATATATATATATATATATATTATATATATATATATATGATTATATATATATATATATATATATATATATAATATATATATAAATAATATATATTATAAATATATATATATATATTATAATAAATATATATATTATAATATATATATTATAATATATATATATATATATATATATAATATAGTATATATATATATATATTATATATATATATATAATAATATATTGTAATATATTAAGAGGAATTTTTTTTTCGCCAATTTTTTATTGAAAATAGAAGGCCTTAAAAAATTAATATCAATAGAACTGCAAAAAGACATTTAAAAGTTATTTACATGTCTTCATAACTGTGAAAAGCGCTATCTTTCGATCCTTATTTTTATCTAATCCTCTTTCAGACGTTTGTTGTTTGAAGACTAAATAAATTTTATGATATTTGTAAGTTTATTTTAAAATGGTTTATAAAATGAGAAGTAGTTTTGATTTTAAAGTAAAATTTTGCCTTTTATATTTTGAAAAAAAGTGTGATGGAAAGAATGTTGTTAAGTGTGGGATCAAATGTATATTCTCTTTTTGTATGTTAAAATTAAGAAGATTTTTTTATGTAGTGATTCTATGATCTTGCGTTTGTGGTCGATACCTGTAGGATGGTCGCATATCTTTTATGTGATGTTATGATGAGATTGGATCTGTTGTTGGTAAGAAGCGGAGTTTGAGGTCGTAAGAAAGATTCATGTTTAATGTTGATAGAGTCTTCTGTTGAAGTCATTTTCGCCTATGTAATGTGAGGTGCATTGAAAGCATGGATTTTGTAAATGCATTGCTGAGATGTTATTTTGTATCATGAGTGGATTGATAGTTTGAAGATTCTTTTTAGAGACGGGTGTTAGGGAGGTAGTCTTTTAATGATGAGGTAAATTTTACAGGAATTATGATATGCAGTGAGGAAGGGTTGATTATTTGAAGAATGTTTTTGGCTGTCGGTGGTAGGTTTGTAGATTTTATTTTTTGCTTTTTTAAGTGATCTTTTGATTGTGTAGGTAGGATAAGAGAGTTCTTTGGAAAGTATGTGAAATGTATTTGATTTCATTTTGAAGAAGAGTAGGAGAAGATGCGTAAAGCTCTTAAGAAAAGAGCGGTAAGAACACCAGATTTAATGTGTTGAGAGTGTGTGGAGTACCAGGTATGTAAGAAGGGTTGAAATTAGGTTTGCCGGTAAAACGCTAAAAGTAGGGTAGGACTATTTATGCCAAGAGAGGAGGTATCTAGAAAGGTAGGGGTGGTTGCTAGAGAGTTTTATTGTGAAATTTATATTAGGGTGGATGGAGTTGATGTAGTCAAGTATGAGAGTTGGGTTGGTGGTTAAGGGATTGAGATAAAATATTTCATCCACATAGCGAAGGCCCATAGTTGGAAAGAAAGAGGGTGGTTAAGTATGAAAAATGTTCAATACGTTTCATGAATATGTTGTTAAGTATGGGGGAAAGAGGAGATCCCATGCTTAGTCCAGAATTTTGTTTGTAGAAAGTGTTGTCAAAATGGAAAAAAAATTGTGTTCAAGGGTGAGTAAAATTAGTTGTTTGAGGAAAGGGAAAGGGTAATCTAGGTTGCAGTTGTTTTCGTTAAAGAATCTTTCTAGTAAGGAGATGGTGAAAGGGACAGTACTGACGTGAAAAGGGAGGTAACGTCAAATCTGAGAATGTGGTTGTTGTGTCGCAAGATATTATGAGTTTTTTTGAATAAAGTTTTCAGAGTTTTTTAGGTGGGAGGGGAAATATGTTCTAGACCAATCCCGTCAGACCAATCATCTCCAACACTAATTCTGTTACATATAAACTCTCCTCATGGTTGTCCAAACAACTGAAACCTTTACTAGGACATATTTCACCCTCCCACCTAAAAAACTCTATATATGTATGCTATGTATGGTTATGCAGGTGTGTATGTATTTTGTGAAACTACGTATGCAATTGTGTTTGTGCTGTATGTTTTGTGTGTGTGTGTTTTTTGTATATAATTTGTTGTGTGTCTGTGTGTGCGTGTGTGTGTGCGTGTGTGTGTGTGTGTGTGTTTTGTATATAATTTTACTTGAATGTGCTCCTTCAGGTGGGTGCTTAAATGGGCTTTAAAAAAAAGAATATTGAATAGAGCAGGAAAACAGGTGATAGCAAGGTGTTCCACATGACAGAGGTGGCATGAAAGAAGGAGGCACCACAACGAGCAATCTTTGAATTATCAATATTTACACAAAATTCATGCGAAAGCAAAGCACCCGTTGTGCTACGAGTATGGTGCAAAGTAGGAATGTAGGGGGAATGCAAAACGTCAACTCCCTCGAGCATCCACCGTTGTAGGACCTATAGAAGAGAGGTAGTGAGCAAATGTCAGATCGTAGAGAAAGAATGTCATGAAAACTTAGAAGTAGGGGACAGTTTATTTGTTTCTTAGCCTTATACTCAACCTTGTCTAAAGGAAGGGTGGAGCCGGAGCCCTCCCCCCTCAAATGTGAGAACAATACTCCCTACAATGAAGGGGAAAAAACCCTTATATAACTGGAGCAACTGTGCAGAAGAAAAAAATTATCCCTCAATCTGAAGAAGAATTCCAGCTTCTTTGAGGCCACCTTAGCAACCGTTGTGATGTGAGGTTTCCAAGACAATTTGTTATGAAAGTTCAGACCAAGAATGTTTATGTTGTTCACAGGTGAGACGTTAGAGCAGTCGAAGGAGATAAGAAAGTTGAGAGATGTTTCTGAGAGGTAGATGTGTGAAGAAATTGAGTTTTTAAACAGTTGAATTTTACAAGATTGCTGTGACCCCACTGAGAAATCCCATCCAGATCGGCAAAAATTGAAATAGAAAAGAGGGAGCAGATGCCAAAGAGTGAACATTGCTAATATGGTTGGCTCTTCCTTCTCGAAAAAAGGCTCGTATCTTAGCCTGGAGGCAGGAGAATGTCTTGCTAAATAAATGCATAATTACTGTAATTTTCGTGCTTGCTGAAGGTAGTGAGCTTCCACCAAACGATGTTTTGACCTGCATACTGGTAGGCCACGGAAAGCTTCTAAGGCAACAGACAACTTACTACGAAGTAAATGATCAAGAACCTTCGTTTGATAGCTTCCCAGCTGAAAAAAATCTCACCCAACGCTGCTGGAAAGCGTTGAAGTTCATCCCTAGCAGCATGTACATTACAGGTACTCTTTCCTTGGCCAGAACGAACACAAATTTCGTTCATTGAGACCTTCTCCTACCTCCGTGTTAAGTTAACGCTTTGGCAAAAAAAAAAAAAAAAAAAAAAAAAAAAAAAAAAAAAAAAAAAAAAGGGATCAGCAAAGCTATACTTGAGACATATTCAGAGGATTATTTCTTTGTAAGCAAATGAGTCTTTTAATTGATATATAATAAGTAAATCAAATGATATTGGCTGAAAGATAATACATTAAATTTTATTTTTATGTCTGGTCTGCG
The DNA here is from genome assembly GCA_015478945.1 of Trachelipus rathkii. Lineage (NCBI taxonomy): Eukaryota > Metazoa > Arthropoda > Malacostraca > Isopoda > Trachelipodidae > Trachelipus > Trachelipus rathkii. Next base: position 2,791 of record JABUQX010089089.1, on the reverse strand, counting down.
TGTTTGTATGTAGAAGGCCTCCGCTAATTTTAAGTTCTCGGACTCACTGATCCGCACTTAATATGTGAAATGTTTAAGACAGAAATATTACCTATAGTGATCGACTATGTGCCGTGTTGAAATGTTCAAAGATTTTGCTAGGACTGTAGCGATGTTGATATGCCCTGTCGGACAATCTATTCGTCGTGTAACCAATATATGTTGACGTACAGTCTGACTCAGGGCAGTTAAATTGGTACACAACTTGATGGTTGTCGGGCAAAGCATCTCTTGTGCTAAAGGAAGATGACA
>JABUQX010089088.1:0-16854 GCA_015478945.1 Trachelipus rathkii | reverse complement strand
TCCTTTTACGTTATTAATTATACCAACTTTTTTTTTCAATATTATCCACTTCCCCTGCCTACATCAGATTTCTATCTTTTTTTCTGCCAGAGAGAATAGTGTCATTGAACCGCCCATTATGACACCTTCCTTATACAACCCGGAGGGGCACTTAGCGGTCCATCTGAGATGAAGGCGCGTTGTGAACGCACATCACCGTTCCGTGAATTGGTGCACACGAACCGCCAGCACCAGGTTTGGATCTGTTTCCCCGACCCCAACATAACTGAAATCAATTCTGTTAATAAGACTTCCCGCCGCTGTAGCGCAGTCCCCCGGGCACAAAAAAAACTAATAGGGTTCGACACCCATGAGGGGATCCCTTATTAATATACCATGGATAAGCCAATTGAATTCGCCTTCGACCCTATATGAATTAAACGATTACGACCAAATTGCTTACCGAATTAATACTCTTGTGAATCACTTCGAATATTAATGCGGATTACCCTCCACCTTCACCTGGAAGACTTCAATCTATCCCTAGCCGATCAAGCTGCCTGAAGCACACCTTCACAAAGTCCCAAATGTTCCCAAACTCGTCTGCGTGTCAACCCGAATAAAAGGTGCCCCTCTTATCCCTAGTCTTTTCATTTGTTAATGCTCCTGTAATGTTAACCGTTATGCTTTCTTTGCTTCCTCCTCTGGATTACTGGATCTAGCGTGACACTCAAATTTATTATCCCAATGATTATCCGCCTACCTCCTAAACTCTTATTCCTTAGATCGCAAAGTATACCCCTCATTTCTTTCCCGCGAATATATGCTACTTGAAAAAACTTTATGAGTGAAATCACCCACATATGATATACGTACTCAAGCAAGAGGAGTCAAGAATCGTTCACAGCTACTACCTGGAATTCGATTCCCAGTTCTCATCTTGTCATCCTAACTTCTCTCGGAAACATCACTCTTTTATTTTCACTCCTAATTGAAATGAAGAAACACATCCCAAAGGCACCCTATTACTCTATCTAAAACAGAAAGCACAGAAATATTGCTTGTAATTCTAATAACATCATTACAGCAGAAAAGATTCCTGTTACTAACGTTACAGATTTCCCCAACGTCCGGAACTTGCTGACACCCCAAATTCCTTCGATTTACTGCTGACCTTAACACCCATATCTCCACTAAAGGTGAAATTGGTCGGGTTTACAATCTACCAGCGTTCGTACGTCTATTCATTCGACCAACAGCCACGTTGACCTCTCAAATCCAGCGGTTTGGTCCATAACCCCGAAAATACCCGTAGAGGGACTGACGCATGATATATGCGTAAAGTCTGATTTGGTAAGGGTCTAATGAACCCTTAAATTTCTATCATTCTCTCGTATGAAAACACTACCCACTCTGCAAAAACTGTTGTGTAGAATCCCCACAATGCCCTTCTTCCTTAAATACCGCGTCTTACCTGTTTAAATAGGTTTTGGAGTTATGTACCATACAAAAATTGAGGAGGAGGGATGCCATACACCAGCTCAAAGACAAATATAATACAAGAACAAGGCAATTCTATGCTACAATCAATCCACTGACACAACCCCATTCCAGTAGAACTCTTCCCCCAATCCCAGCAATACTCAATTTCTGTATGAAATTTAGCAAACATATATTTCGAAGAGTGTATAATATAAAATTGGTGGTTTTAAAGTGATACTTTAAATAGGGGAGGTGGCAGTTACCAAAACCCCCTCAAAACATTAACATGAAATATCTCTGAAAATAGTTCATTAAATGAAATTTCCTTTACAGGGTAGTTAGATAATGTTAAAATTAAAACGAAGATAATAGTGCAAATCCCATGTAAATTGTTCCAGTATAAGCAAAGTTATATCAAATAGAGTCGTTTGAGTCATGCAATTTTAGGCTGACCAAAAATGATACGGAGGAGCACTTTTTTTCTGAGGATGTTTTGGTTCAACTTTCTTCGTTTGGCTGAATTATTTGTAAATGGATAATAAGTCCTTTTCTCAGACGAATAACAATATTATGAAGAAATATAAATAAAAATATATATCTTTTAAAGGATATTAGTAATGACTTTTATTAATATCAGGAATTTTCTTAATACAAGGCTAGTCAACCGATCCTTTGATCATTCGTTTATTTAGACTTTAGAGGCAATCCAAATTGCCTGCTTGCGTTTCACATAGAGTTTGAATGTATAATGGAGTGAAAAATCGCGCAACAAAGGGGAATCTGCATAGAATAATGAATAGGAATGTGGCTTTCGTAACTGATGAAATGGATGTGAGAAGAGTGTGGAGGGAACATTTCGAAAATTTGCATAACATTGGCAGTTAATGAAGAGGTGATATGTAATATGCTGTTGAGTTTGATGCGTGCAAGAAAAATAGGATTTTCGGGCGAATGGAGGTATAGTAGGGAGAGGTAATGGAAAGTGAGAACAGTAAAGAATGGGAAACTGCATGCATAGATGGAAACTGGTGAAATGCATCAAGAAAGAGGCGAGATGGTGATTGAGATTTGGAAGTGAAAGTTGTGTACAAAGTGTTTATGGAGGTTATAGTTCGAGGGATTGGAGGAGAGGCAGTATAGTTACCCTTATATAGGGTGAGGGGGTACAGGGTTACGTACGGAACAAAGGTAATTAGCTTTATTGGGTTATAGGAAGAAATATATGCGCTATTTTGGTTTGAAAGAGGTGCGTCGACGTGATGAAGGACCTGGAATGGAAGCAACAAGTGGTTTAGAAGTGGTAGAGGAATGTGTGGATCAACAGTTTTAATCCGAAAACAAAATGATGAGAAACCGAGAGGAAAAAAGAAAAATTGATTTAGGTTTATGGGATTTCAACAGGCCTTAACAGGATAGATTAATAGGAAGCCTCCTAGGCAGGTGTTAGTGGTATGGTTTCTGGATGAATCCACAATTAAGTGTATGACATAAGAAAGTTTGAATGTATAATAAATGTTGAGTTTTCGAAAGTATGTTGGGTTTAATATTATAAAATAGCCCAGTGAGTTGCATGGATCAGTTGTGGCTCATGGACTATTGATTTTTATCACTAACATTGCAAGGCTTTTGAAAGAATTTCAGCGCGTGTCCGTGAGAATGGCAGAGAAAACTAAGGTGTTAGAATGCATGGAGAATGGAAGAGAGTGGAGGTGCCCTGCCATACTATATGCGGCCGCTGATGATTTGTTTTGTGTTGTGAATCTGAAGAGAGTTTGAGAGGTTTGGTAGGGTGTGTAAAAGGGATGGTTGAAGAGAAATGTAGATACAGAGCAAAGATTATGTGTGAGGAGGAGAGCAACAGTTGTGAGTTCACGTAAAATTGTGAAGACAACTGGAGCAAGTATCTAGAGTTTAAATAATTTTGAGATATATATTTCGAGATGAAAAAAGGAACGGATGATGGTGTGTATTGTAGGAAAGATGTGAATGTAGGAAGGTGGCTGGTGCAATTAAACCTTCGTGGATGTGAAAGGACTAAGTCTTGAATGCGCTAGGGTTTTGCATGAGGGTATGTCGTTATCGGTGTAATGTAGTAGTTAAGCTGCGGTGTGGAATAAGATGGTTAGATCTAAGGTACAAAAAAAGATCAGCTGTTCAAATCCTTGACCCATTGAGTGTTCGATCAAAAGATTAAACGAAAAATGAACGCCATTGGGACTTATGAATGGAGTTTGAAGAGATAAACGAGAATACATCTCCGAGGATAATTTGTCATTTATATAGGAAGTACTGGATGAATAGGTCGGTTGGCTAGGCGAGTCATGTGATAGTGAGTGAGATGTGTTGCTTAGGAATGCGGACCGGCTAAGAGACCGAACAAAGTCGGACTAGAAGTTCAACGTAAGGTATTGCCATGCCGCCGGAGAGAAATGAGAGTTTGGAAAGGGAGAAAGGTGCAAAAAGGGACTGACCTGGCGGGGCTTTTGTGGAGGTTGGTATGGTTGGCCCACCTGGGCCAAGGTTATGAACCCTTAGCACCCCTGCCCGACTATGTAATAGTGAGGGCCGCCCGTCCCATCAGCCCTAGGCCCATGAAGCTCGTAGAGTAGATAACTTTCATGACTCGACCGATGATTCTCACTAATAGCTATCAGACGGGGACGATTAGGGCTGGGCTTCTCACTTCATACTGTTCTACGATATTCTTCTACCTACTATCCACCGTTTTCCGACTGCCCAGATACACGCATCGTCCCCTTACCCCTCTGGTCTTTGAAAAACAACAAAAGGAATGAATATATTATGCCTCACCTTATTATAAGTATTCACCTACTATATAAGATACTATTATAATACAAAAGGGTCCCCGTATATATAGTATAGCCTATATATATATATAATCTGATATCATATAATATCATATATTATATACTACAATAGTAGCACCTACTACCTACTACCATAATATATATAACATACGCTATTATAAAACTACCGACGTTTTAGAGGATAGTTATCTCATAATTTCTACAGAGGTAACAACAGGGGCTGGCCCACACAGGAAATTGAAACTTTAAGCCGGCATTATATATATAAATATATATATATATATATATATACTATATATATATAGTCTATTCAGTAATATATATATACTAGTTATATATACTACAACTATATTATATATATATATATAATATATATATAGTGATAATATAATAATATATACAAAGATTATATATATATAATACGTATTAATTGAACTCCATCGAGAATATAGACTAGTACCTCTGTGTATAGTTACATTAAGCTGCTTGAAAAAACTCCTGACCACTATTCCTTAGCAACAAATATGATGATTTTAGTAAGCAAAATTTTGCTGTCAAAATATAGAATATATATATATATTAATATATAATTTATTTTATTTATAATATTATTTATATATATAAGTATTATATATAGTATAATATATATATATATATTAATATTAAATAAATATATATAGAGTAATATATAATAATATATATAATATATAATATATTATATATATATAGTTAATGTTGTTATCATCGTATGCCCTTTTTTTGCAGCCTTATTTAATAATTAATAATTCGTATACTTATATAGGCATAATTATCATTCCATATAACAAAAGAACAAGTAATAAATGAAGACCTTCTTACCCGATACAAAGAAAAGAAACACAATCGATATGCGAAAAAATGATAAACTTCAGGGCCGATTGTTTTCTTCGCTTCCCAGGTTTTCAATAACAAATATGGAAAAGAAAATACCTTTAAAAATAAAATTCATTACCAAATCTATTTATCCTTGTCATATTTCAAATTGTTGACATAATCTTTTTCCACTTGCATGCCACAAAAATATATAACAAACAAGAGAAATGTAGATGGACATGTCATATTAAAAATAACGTCTTACGAACAAGAGGTTAAAAATTATTTAAAAGTTCGTAAATTCATGTTATTTGAATTTACTGGAATAGTTGATGCAAGTTCGTCCAGTTGTAAGTACCTTTTCATCAATGTACCACAACTAACCCCTATCCAAACTTTTTTGGAATCGGATAGTAGACTGTTAGAGTGAGAAAGAACAGGAATCATGAAGAAGAATAAAGAAGCACCAACACCTTAATCGCATTTCTATGTAAACAAAGTACAAAAAAATAATAATTAGAAATACGTTTGCTCTTTAAAAAAAAATTTTAAATCTTGAAATAAAAAAAAATGAGTAAATTAATAAAAAGGTTCATACGAAACCAAACCTAAACTTCACAGTAAATGAAATGTATAAAACCCTAAATAATTTTAAACCCAAACTAAGTAATCTTCTTTAATATGAAGTATTCGTTGACGCGAACGTCCACATGTCACTCAGCTTAATATCATGAAGAGGACACTAATGTATGATAAGCGCATAATAAAAATAAAAACAAATACTTGCTCGACCACTTTTTTTTTAGATAGAAAATCCCCCCATAACATTTAAAAGTAAGATAAAATTTTCTTTAAGTACTTACATATAGGCCTAAGTATAAACAATAAATAACTTACAATATCATATGCTCATTTTTCGTTACTTAGTTATAAATTTACAAAATCTAATATATTTTTTCCTTTTTCAATATTTATAAAAAATAGCTGACGGAACAATTTTTCTCTTCCAAGACCCATCCATGTCCTTACAGCTTAAAACTTTCAAGATTCATTCTTATAACCCTCGTTCAGATTATGTTTTTCAGAATGTTTATATTTACCAAACGAAAGATCTTCCCACAATCTAACTCTCAGAAAGTTAGAGTACGAGAGGCATAAGCTCTAGTTATTAGCATACAGAATACATACTAGTTAGAGACTAAAATATTTTTATTGAAGTAGTGTAACTAGTAGCTCAGTTACACTTAGAATTGAACCACGAAAGTTACTCTTCATTTAAAAGGTAACTCCTACAGCTCAAAATGATCAACTGTAAAAAATTCTTCAGGGCTTAGGAGATCAACAAGGATCTTAGACTTAGACGAGGTGACAGAGTCGTCCCATAAGGGGTGGCGAAGATTGAAGCCTCCCAGTATAACAACCGGAGTAAGAAGCTGCTTAAAAAGGTCGGCTTAGAATCAAGTGATCAAGAATGGAGGCGAGATTGGTGTTGAATGGATTTGGAAGAGCTTTGTGTAACAAAACGTTTATCGAGGGTATTCAGTAGTTGAATGAGATCTATTTATTAGTGAATGTCTAGAATCAGTGCAGTGGTTTACAACCTTTCTTAGCAAATCGCCCACTTCTAAGAATTGGATGCTTTCTTTATTGTGAATATGAATTAGTAAATTTCAAATTAGCCAGCCTTCTATAAAAGGCAAAAATTTTCAAATATGGCCTTGTAAAAGTCAAATTGACAACCTTGACAGAGATTAACACACATTTTCCAAAATGCTACATTGTCCGATGGACAATACATTCTCATTTGAAAAAAATACATCACATAGCTTTTTTTCTACCTCGTCATTTCAAACAAAATAATTGTGGTATCATCCATAAAAGCCTCAACATTCCTTAGGGGGGTGACTTCCAGTTGGGAACAAAGTGCCTAGACAGTATCAAAAGAGAGAAAATAATTCATAAGGGGTGGACGGAAAGTATATCAATAAATCATTATAGCATTGCAACGATCAATTTAATAATAATAATACATAATAATAATAATAATAATAATAATAATAATAATAATAATAATAATAATAATAATAATAATAATAATAATAATAATAATAATAATAATAATAATAATAAAGGCGTTTTCCATTTTGCATTTGTGCTAACGCTCGATAAGAAATGCTAATCCAGTTTTAGCACGAATTTCGGACATAATTCGACCGATTGTTTACAAAAAATATTTGAACAGCTGTTCTTGGACCACGCACGTGGTTTTGGAATCAAACAAAAAATAAAAAAAATACACAAAGATGAACTATTACACATAATTTGATCAACTGTGATGGCATGGAGATTCTCGATTTGAATGGAATTAAATTTAAAGTTTATTTTCATGAATAAAACATCATCAAAATCAACGAACTACACGCCGCAATCTTTCCTTTGTTTACATTTTTTCGTTAGCATTTTCCTAAAATTTCGGTAAGCACGGGGAAGAGCAACCTAACAGGAATTGTAGGAATTTAAACTAACTGTTCACGTTAGCATTTATACTAAATTTGTGACAATCAAAATCATAAGAACATAACACAATCGAATCGACTATATAAGCAACTTTCCATAAATTTCGATAATTAAAGGAAAAAACCCAAGTGCAAAAAATGGAAAACCAAACACAGCCCCTATAAACCTAAATATATGTTACCCGGAATCACGCCAACCAAATGTGGTCCACAAAATAATCTAAAAATAATCTGAGAAAAACCGCGCTAAAACAGATGTCGCGCAAAACAACAATCAGCAGTACCGTGAAATACTCCTTTTTCTGATATGGAGCAAAGAAGTCTCCGCAGTCGTAAGAAACACACCCACTCGAATAACCCCACCTTCACAGTTGTCCAAATTAAACATCAACAACTCGCAGAAACAAAACAAACCGATCCCCAAATAAAGCAAGACCAGGAACAAGAACTCACCCATAGAACAATATCTCATAGAACAAATCTATCAAAATATCTATTTAATAAAAAATCAAAAACATTTAAAAAACCACCACCACACCGAAGTGTACCCGTAAATCATCTACATTAAGCACTACTAAACACTCCCAGACAGCATATAATATCTGCATAATTGATAGAAACAATGAACCTGCGTACAACGAATATTCAAGCTCTGTGAAGGAAATTTTAATTTGATAGTCAAGCATACAATAACTCGCGTGAAGACAAAAACAAGACTATCCCCAGCTAAAAATAAATCACTATAATCAAAAAAAATTATCTATCACTCAAATACTATATAATATGTAATATATACCGTTTAAAGTTAGAATCACATAAAAATAATACTATATATGATAATAAACATTATATCATAATAAAATAAAAAATATTAATAGTCTCAGATAATAAATATAAATAAAAAATAAATACTATCTAAATTTCATATATAAATAATACTACTAAACTAGACCACCCTATTAATATAATAATAATATATAATATACTTTATTTAGTTATTACCCACAGCACAATAAAACCTCTTCAAATCCGAGCCCCAAAGGGTACCATTGGTTCAGGGAACAGCCTATTGCTAAATGAGTCTACTGACCAAGTGGAAGGCTAGACACGAGAGAAGATATTTAGGCCGATAGCCAGGCCCTGCTTCCAGCGCGACGTAACAGTACGGCAAATGCTTGCCACCCGCAAAAAAAGAACGATGGATTCGACATTCCTACAACCCTAGGTACCCCCCCACCGGCTTTTCAATAGCGCCAGAAAGCATCCGAAAGGACAAGCGTGATTTTGTAATTGTAGAAATAGGGACCTGTTCTCGCATTGGTATGTGATTGGCTAGTGGTTGTTAAGTGCAACCAAGTTGTGTGTATTGAGATTAAAAGATGTACCACCTACACTATAAGCCAGCTAAAAACATGCAAACTAACCGATTAATATTAGAAACCGAAAAAAGAAAACCAACTCTACAAGCCCCTCAACTACGACAAATAATAATATTTTTGTCGCCTCCGTTCAACGTGGCAACCCAACCGAACGCGACACTCGACACATCCACAATCAACTTGATGAGGGAAACAAATCAACTGTCTCCATTAAAGGTGAGGACAAAAATGACACTAAATTCACTACTAACACTGAGACCTCATCAACGGTGGAAATCAAATCACAATTAACAACCTCACACCCTATACATTAAACCACCATACCTAAAAACTCACTACCTTCTACTATACATCCTACAATAATAAAAAACAATAAAAACTAAATAAATAATATAATAAATAATAAAATAAAAGAAAAATAATATAAAATAAACATACACACTATCACTCATATAACTCAATAATACTAAAAACACCATATAATAATCCAATAAACCCACCTATAATATACTTAACCTTATAACTATAATAGTATTTAACAAAATAAATATAAAAAATATTTTTTTTTTTGTTTGTACCAAGGACCACCACACCCCATGCAGAGCGGCCACACTGGGCTTGCCAAAGCTAATCAACTTATATGTGGAAAAGAGATCCTGGCTTACATACTCTATTTTAAATGTGGCAAACGAAAAAATTAGATGGCGAAATTGAATATTCAGATCATAAAAAATAAATAAAAAGATAAATAAGGATTTCATTATCCAAATATTATTTAGTAATTAAAATAGTCCTAAAATTATTCCAAATAAACAAATTAGACAGCTCATCAGATCCTACATCAATTGCTTTGCAGATATTTAAGAAAAAGGAGTTACTATTAAGTAGGAGGATTCAGACAAGATATGGGATAACCTTTAAGAAGGTGTTAAAAGACCTAACAGAGTAGGAAAATGATGACGGCGAATGGGGTCCAGTTGAGGACAATCAATCATGATATGGTGAGCAGAATTGCGGGGTATGGAGACGGCAAAATTTGCAGTTAGGAGGAGGGTCCCGTGACATATAGTAAGCGACCGATGAGTATGTGATATTAAGGTTAGTGGCCAATGCGAGGCGATATACAAGTATTCACCTCGTGCAAGAGCTTTCGTCGGTGGGAGGAAAGACCACTCACCAATGTTCCGCTTTATATTTCTAAGCTTCTGCCCTCACTGAATCACCTACGTCCACGCACTTCTGAGCCAGTAACCCTTTTCAGGCGAGAAATAGAAAACCCAATATCAAGAACGAAAAAGCTAAATACAGCAGAATAGCCCAAATAGTATATAAGACCACGTGGAAAGAGAGGTACCTCTCAAGAAACCTGTCGAATGGAATCCAGGGAGAACCTGGGAAACAGCTCCAGAAAGAAGGAAGCGCAGCACATACTGGCCTCTCAATCAGCGATTTTGTTGCCAGTTACCCCTACAAAAATACAAAAAAACCCGCCGAATATGCAACCCAAGACGCCGGACGTGACCAAAAACCAACCAATAGCAACAACCCACCCCCCAACCCGACAAAAAACGCAACCAACCAAAACACCAACAACACCAGAATATGAACAAAAAACATAAAAACCAAAATAAAATAACAAATAATAAAAAAAAAAAAAAAATAATGTTGCGAGGGATCCAAACATAAGGTTTTTTTTGGCATCTTAACGAATGTGAAGAAGCAAGCGAATGAAATTGAATTACGTACAGCAAAAAATCCAATTGTCCTTTTTTAAAAATGGGGAGGCTTTAAGCACAAACTAGGCTGGGAAACCTGAAAGACGCTGACTAACTGAATAAAGTGACTAAGAAGTGGGCAACATTGGGATTCAAGGAATAGAATTCGAGAGAGAGGACAAAACATAATATACCACCAAAAATAACAAAATTTTATCTTGACAAAACATAAAAATTAGAAAAGCCATGAAGAAAGCTGCAATGTGGTACATAATGGGAGATTGAAGGAGATCAGGGAAAGACAGACAGACCAACACCCCATCAAACTAAGTTCACGCCAAAAACTGGTAATTAGAGACCACCAGTATAAACACATGACGTATAAAATCACAAATCATGAAAACTGCAATGAGACAAAAAAATGATGCCCTAATATAACAAACAGCAAACGGAAAAGTAAGACTAGATTGGAGAAGAGTCAAGGACCAGGCAGTATGGTAACGGAGAGGAAATGACCACAGGATGTATAGCCCTTCATCATAGTGGGAACGGCAGCACTTTGGACAAGAGAAATAGAATGAGGAAGCCATAAGGATGTAATAAAATGTGCAAAATGGCCAAGTAAGGAAAGGATCTGAGATATCTCTCGCAGAAATCTTAGTCTCAGAATAAAGCAAATGGAATTATGGGGGTATTTGACAGAGACAGACAAGGAAATAACTTGTGCCCCACATGACTGTTTCCCATCAGAGCAAAGTAGAAGACCAAGTGGCATCAAACACATACGGGATTCAATTTCAAAAGACTCACCCCGGAAAAAACGGCCGAACGATTTCCGGACCAGAGCGTCAGTAAAGCGAAACGATCACAGGAATTCGCCTCGTTAATTGAAATGAGAAAATTACTAATCGGGTTTGAGCAGTTAAACCTAAAGTAGGGAGCATGGAAGAGGCACCGGCGTCAAAAAAGTCAGATTTCTGTTCAGTATAAGAACAGTTATGAAACATTCGCGGGATCCCCGAACTAACAAGCCGCTTCTCTCAGCTATAATCAGTTATGTTACTAATTGAACCTATATAACACAATACAAAGTATAGTGTATATCAAAAATCGATTAATAAAAACTAACGAACATGCACTATAGAGACACCTAGACCCGCAATAGCCCTTCCAGTTGTACGACAAAGGTCTCCTCGACCGTCTATAGCCCCATCGAAGCTCGAGCATCCCTACTGAGAAAAAATATATAGTTTTGCCCTAAAAAGGCAGAAAGGCACAAAGCCAAAAAAAGATAGCGAGATCGATCCCGCAGAATTATCAAATCCAAACACTGTATATTGTTCCCTAAGAGACAGAAATACTGGACTAAATCCATGAATCCGGCCATGGTCAAAAATATACTAACAAAAAACAAGCAAGGCCATTAAGTCCAACTTCGATCAGGAATTAGAAGCATATATGGAGACGTATTAAAAAGAAACATAAGCGAAAATCACGCACACCTAAAGATTGAAAGCACGCACCGATGATGAATAGGCAAGCAGGAGCGAAATGAGCAAAGTCCGTTTTCAGGAGTTTAATGTGCCAAACATCACAAAAGAGTGCCATATGTCTACGAGTGGTCCTCTCCCTAGATATGAAAGCGGCCACATTAGACTTAGTAGAAGTTAACAACAAGAACAAGAACTGGATGAAACCATATTCAGGCTAGGTTCGCAAAAGGAAAGCGGATGGACAGGTTTTCGACTCCCTGTTATTATCCAATCAAGTATCGCTGAAAGGTTTTGATGGAATGCAGAAATGAAAAAGACACATGAGAAGTCACCCCATTGTTAGAACATTCTTCATAACTAGTCTGAGAAAGTGCTGTATCCAAGAAAATGAGCAGCTAGGACGGCACATGGAATAGATTAGGCAGACCTGACGATAATCAAACAATAGAGAAAAAAGTCTGACCTGTCAACGACCGATAGAGAAAAAAAAACAGTAACGAACCCTGTAACATATTGAATCTGAGAGGCAAATATAATAAACACTAGAACGACTGCCATTGATGAACACCTTCATAACAAGTTAAGTGGCACGATAATCCATAAACAGAAGAGCCGAACCTACGATGGAAAAATCTGTCGATAGAGAACTATTAATAAAAAAGAAGGGAGCTGTCCATTCAGGAAACCGAGCAGAAGATTAGAAATAATAAATAAGAACCACAGTATTCTCCAAGGTGTCATAAGCTTTTTCAAGATAAAAACACAAAAGAACACCAGAACCATATTACCAGTGAGCAGGCCAACTTCCCTGATGTCAGAATCACAAGTTTATATTACACAAGGGAATTCAGCGTACAAATCGAACGTTTGCACAGGGAAAACCAAAACTAGAAAGCTATACCAAAAAGAACCTGGCGAAATAATCAGAACGGAGGCGGACGGCTGAAAACCATTTTCTCATATAATGTTAGCAAGATATGACAGACAGTTAGACGAAATTAAGAACTCAAAAATTGGATAAAAAAAAAAATGTCTCCAACTTCTGTCATTCCTAAGGAATATGGAAAAATAGGGATCCATGATTGTAAGAACCCAAACCGATAGAGAAAAAAGAGGATTCGATCCAGATTTTCCTATACAAATCCAGAAAAGAAAAAATGCTGACGCCGAAGGATGTATGTGACGGAGCTCCATTAAATTGTCACCGAAATCAAATACTGGCGCACAAGAACGCACCGGTCTATTGCAACTATTCCCCAATGCAGTAATTGAATATCCGCGAAGTGAAATAAAAGAAGAAGACAGAATATAGGAATAATGATCTTCCCCGTTAAAATTTCACTATATATTAAACTGCCTGCCATAATATAATAAAAAAATGACAAAATGATATTAAATTGAGGCTTTTGAAAACCATTAAAGAAACTTAACGGGAAGAGCTAAGTGGCTAGCAAAACTATGACTTCCATGCAATTACTGCAAAGCAAATTAAAGAGCAAAGATAATAATGGTTAATAATACAGAGCCCATAACGGAGAAACTGTAGGGTGAAAAGAAAGTTATAATTGGGAGCGGCGTACTTTGTTTTTTTTGTTTTTTTTTTTTATTTGCAGACCTAATCACACAGTAAGAAGAAAGGAGAGTTTATGGCCAGGGTTGACAAAGTCGACCAAAAATCGAAAAACAACCGTACCAAATCAAGTACAAAATGATTCGAAAGCCAATTGAAATTATACTGTTGAGCGAATTTAATAATATCAGAGAGAAATCTTACGAACGCAGCTGCTCTTAAATATTAAAGAGATTAATTTCAAATGTTGGCAAAAAAAAGAGTAATAGGTTACGGGTCTAAATTAGTATGCCTGATAGAATTTTTTCTTACTTAACTGCGTTAAAAGACGGCTGATGCCCACACCTCTAATGAAGCTCATTAAGGCGACCACCAAGGCCCGGTTTGACCGAACGTTCTGACAACTGCGGACCGAAATCACGGGATAAATGACAAAGCTTCTCTGTTAGCATCCAATGCATATTAAACTTATTGGAAAGTTAAAAGAAGATCACAACGGTGGATAAACACGCTTGTTGACGGATAAGAAAGATCCAAGAATTAATAGAATAGACCTGTGGCCTGATAAGTAATAAATGGAGATCCCTCACCTCCATTAACCGATCAAAATAACGCCAAAGCTGAAAAAGTGTAATTTAACAAATGGGCTCGGATGCAATGTTATAGTTAAGGGACTAAATCGAAGACTAAATGAGAATCACTGCCGTATAAAATAAATCAAACAAGAGCAACGGACCAGGTAAACGATCCCAATAAGAGACAATGGGAACAAAAAAAGACAATATCTATTACAGGAAGACGTGTGTATCAAAACGTTCACATGCAGGGAGTCCCAAAAAAAAGAATGTTAGATCTACAAGGCACTTAGACTTAGACGAGGTGAAAGAGGTGGCACCAAGGTGACAGCTCCACAGAAAAAATATAGACAAACCGGAGTGAACGACGCTTAAAAAAGGTCATCTAAGTCGGCTTAGTAAACTCTCTACTCGGAGCCAAGTAGATTGAGAGCCACAGTGAAGGTCTAAGTAAGGACGAATGAATTCGTTGCTAAGACCACTTGACAAATCGATAGAAGATACTAGTTTTGAAGGGAGAGGGAAAACCATGGCAAGAAAGGGGCAGGATTAATGAATGAGTATTCCTGCACCTCCCCTATCGTTGTCACTTCTTCTATCGAGGTTAACGGGAGAGTATGTCTTGGGAGGAAATGCTTCAAGCTTTACGTTATAGGAAAATAGAACCAAACTTAACTTCAGTTAATTCATGTTAATTTGAAAACTAGTAAACTCGGAGTAGGTTGTTGATGGAATTTTTGAACGGGGAGATTGGAATTCAAGGAGTGCTTTTGAATAATATTTTAGATTAGTTAATGGTAGGTATTAGTCGTTACTCCATTATGTAAGTTCCAATAATGAAAGGAGTAGGGTTTCCGACGCACTGTCACGACAGCAGGAAAAAAAGGGCAGGGAAGCAGCTGCAATTGTAGCATAAAGCATTGGACCTTATTGTTCTTGAATGTGGACGATATATTGTACTCTTTGAGGCTAAGAGTTGTATGCAACTTTCATTCAAAACAAAACCTGACCCAATAATTTCTCTATAGTGCATAATACTCCAAAACTCCCTTCAAACAGGTAAGACCGTGGCATATTTAAGGAAAGAGGCACCCTTGGGGTCCTCCACAGTTTTATGCGACTGATGGTGTGTCTCACAGCGGAAATGTGAAACTCCTCTATTTCTCAGCAGACTGAAGGACATAAATGTCATCTCGGTCCCATACCCAAAAGTATTTAACAAGGGGAAAATAGAAAAGTTTCTATTCAAATTTAAATTTAATAAACAAACATATGAGAAGTCGGGGAAAATAAACGTAAGAACACTGTAGTTTAGTTAAAAAATACCAAATAGAGTGACTTTCTTGGTAATGTGTTTCACTTATTTCAAATCAGGAATTGGAAATTTAAAGGGAATGTTTCCTAGAAACTACAAAGCTAAAGGTAGAAACAAGGATGGAAACTCTTTGAAATTAACGAGAACTTAGTAAGCAATTGAATCTAAGACAAAGGAAGGCCACAAATTTTCATCCACCTTAATGCGATTCAACTCCAAAGCAAGCTTTTATCACCAGATGGCCATCCGCTAAAGAAGACTAAATGGATATCTTTATCCAAAGTAAGAAGCTTTTTAAAAGTTAGATGGATCGCAGATAAGTAAATCAGTAATCAGAGTGATGTATTCAAGCTGGCTAAAATTCACAGGAGGGGGGGGGCAGCAATATCAGTAGTAAAATTGGAAACAGACTAAATAGGAGGGGGACCAATTTCTTTCGTGATTTAGCCCAACCGTTTTAGGGACCTGAGTGTCAAGGGAAAATCATACCAGGGCGACGAATGGCTAGAGAGTTATGCATAGGTACTTATCCAGGAAAAAGATTGAGATACTCGCAAGCTTAAGAAGGAATATAGAGAGAAAACTCAACTGGAGGAGGGACTTGAGCTGGGCAATTTCAGGTTGGGAACCCGACATAGTGTAATAATTGTTTCTTATTTTGAAATTTAATTACACGATTTATTATTAACGTACATATTACATAAAAAAGATTAAACCTCAAGACACTACTATCTCCATAAAAAAAACTGAGCAAATTAATATATCAATGGAAACCAAAATTAAAATAACAGGATAGGGCTGGGAAAGGAATATAATAATCATAAGGAAAGGCTAGATATCTAATCTATTATCCCACCGACAGTACACAAGGGCCCAAAATACCCAACAGCAAACTTTCCGGAACACCTACCTGAATCAAGGATAATGATGAAGAAAAGTGGTAAAAGGACAACTCGGTAAAAGATCAACTCCACGGGGAAACCCTAAATTTTAATTGAATAAACCACCGCAACACAGCCAACAAGAGGCTTTTCACCCGTAATCGCCATTGTAACCTACAATAACAAGTCAGATGTGCACCGAGATTAAAACACCAAAAGAAGAAGCTAGAAAGAACAAGCTCGTAGATTGGCGGCGCAACGAGTCCATA
>JABUQX010089087.1:0-30000 GCA_015478945.1 Trachelipus rathkii | reverse complement strand
TTTTATTTTAGTATTACACAGAATTGGAAATTCTTTACGTTTGGTGAGCATCTTTTACGATTTTGCGCTAGTTGACAAAAACGAACGCAAAAACGCGTGAGTTTGACAAAAAACGAATGCAAACTCGGAGCGTTTTAGGTATATTACGTTTCGTAAGAACCAATGCAAGAATGAAAACTGCTTAAGGGTCTGGCAACATCATCAGCAGAGTATCCCTTTGTATCCCTGCCGTGTTACTTTGCGGTAAGGTGAACATCTGCTGAAAAAAATTGTACAAGTTATTAGGCCTTATGTTGAAAAAACTTTACCTAAACCATCTGCTGTAAAAGTTGTAAAAATATTTTCAAACATTATATTTCTTGACATCTTTTTAAAAGAGGTATTAAAAAATTTAATTTAATGAGGATTTCAATGGACTGAATTGCCCCACGCAAATTTTTAAACCTGGGCGAATTGCCACATGTTACAATTTTTATAATAAACATATTTATCTCTGCCTGAATGACTCCAACGATTGCATTAAGGTTATGAACAATTATTTTTAAGTACTATATCTTTGTACCAATAATGTAGTACAATTATTTTGACTTGTATGATTCTTAGCAATAAGCTAAAATTTACCCGATTTTATAGTGCTCAGAAAAAAAAAAAAATCACAAATAATGGACTTAATTAAGGTTTCATAAAAAATTAATACCTAAGACATAAAAAATACATTATTTTACATTGTTAAAGATATATTTACATCGTATAGTCTATTTTGAGCCACTGACCGAATTGATCCCCCCATGTTTTGGTCCGAATTGGCCCCGTTGGACGAATTACCCCGTTTATCGATATATAATATTTATTATATATATATATATATATATATATATATATATATATAATATCATATAATATCATGCATAGGGCTCAGCTGACGTGAACAAATGGGGGACGTTTTTCCAATACCCCGTAGGGGGGAGGGGTGGAGAACCCCCGCGACACCCAAATACCAAAGAGCGGGGGTTCTGGGGGAGACCCTCCCTGAAGGGGAAAATAGTCCTTACGTCTGTCGTTCCCGCGAAGCCGAGAGACCCCGACTCCGCCATCGGCGTAGTCTACCCTTGGGGTACGCATTAGTTAAAAAACAATATTTTTTAAAAACTAATCGATGTTCCCCAAGGGTAGACCGCCCCGATGGTAGGAGTCGGGGTCTCTCGGCCTTTCCGGAGAACACAGGGTAGGACTATATTCCCCCCCTCTGGGAGGGTCTCCGGAGACCCCCGCTCGTTTATTATTTGGGTGCGCAGGGAGTTCCCCGCCCTCCCCTAGGGGTATGGAAAACGCCCCCTCCTGTTCCCCGTCGGCTCGATCCCCCTATTTGCTGTGATTATATATATATATATATATATATTATGATATATATATATTATATATATATATATATATATATAATATATAGATATATATAATATATTATATATATATATATATATATATATATTATATATATATATAGCAATTCTCCTCACACAGAACTTTAACAACCTGAAAACGTCAATATATACCCCCAATCTGGAAACAAGCATTCATTCTCCCAAAACTTTGAAACCTAAAAAAAGACCCCATTTCCCCCATCCTCCTATCGCCCAATCTCACTATCTCTCCACCATCAGCAAACTGCTGAAGAAACTAATTTTAAAAAAAATATCCCCACACATCACCCTCCCAGAATTCCAACATAGTTAAAGGCAATCACTCAACAACAACAGCCCTCACCTCCCTCACACAACACATAATTAATGGCTTCAACCAATCCTCATCACACAGATCCATACCTTACAGCCATCGACATTAACAAGCTTTTGACACTGTCCCCACATATACCTTATACAAAAAAATTCTTCAATCCCCCCTAGAAAACAATGATAAAAAGTGGCTTCAAATTTCCTTACCAATAGATATGCCAAAGGTCCTCATAAAAAAAACACCCTCTCACACTCTATCAAAGACTGCAAAATGGGTACCACAGGGCCGGCCAATTCTCTTCCATTCCTCTGTCAATCCTCTTTAACAGCAGATCTTCCCACCCCACCAACCAATCCACCAAACTAATACTTACGCAGACGACAAAGTCTCATTTTCCCAACATCCATTTGAAACACAGACCACACAGCACACCCAAAAAGGGGGAATTTTTAAAAAACCCCCTTTGACAATTATTAGAAAACTTGCTAATCACCAATAGAATGACAGCTTCCCCCCTTAAATCCTCCATTACCCTCCTAACCACTGACCGCCACCAATCTCATTCCACCCAATATCTACTTTGAACAACAAAACCCCCTTCCTAAAGCAAAACCCCAAAAATTATTAGACTCACTTAGACACAATATGACTTTCTCCCCCCACATAGACCAAATTACTTCCTCAACCCAATGGAAATTAAACACCCTCCGAAACCCTTACCCAACACAACTTCAGCGACCAGAAAACACACCCTTACCACAATCTACAAACAACCTCTCAGAAACTTAATATAACTAGCTCCCCTGCATGGTTTGTTCTCAGCACTATACAAATCCAACTTAAATAAATGCAAGTTACCACAAAACACTGGCCTTAGGAATAATCACTGATGACTAAAACAACCCCTCATCCAGCATTTAATGACGAGACACACATCCTTCCCATCCCTACCAACTTGAAGATGGTAGGGACACAATTTTCCAGAAAACACTCAATCAACTCATCCATGCCACCAATACTCTCCAACCCCCCCCCCACCGACAACAGACTAAAATCCCCCCCCTCCTCACCAGCCAAACTTTATAATGACATCTACAACAACATTCCTCCCCCACCCCAAATAGGTCTGGCTCGCTCACATCCATACACAATTAACTAACACATACTACAAAATCGCCCCAATAACAATCTACTTAAACACCCCATCCCAAACATCTCCCCTACAGAAGAACACTGTCCAGAAGAAACCAAATTAACCTCGCCCGTGGATCAGGCCACCACCCAAAAATCTCATGCAAAATATAAATCAGATTCAAACTTTGACAACGTTATATCCCCATCTGCATAGATGTCGCTATACCCCGGACACAAATGGCCTTCCTTCCTGGAGTCGCCCGCCCTCGACGCTCCCGTACCAACCTTTGCTGTAACTTCTTTTCTTACCTGTGAGAACCGCCCAAGAGCAGTGGCCGGCTTTTCTGGAGGCGGTGTGGCCCCTCAATAAAGGTGGGCCAGGGGCAGAAATGAGTATATATATATATATATATATATATTATATATATATATATATTATATATATATTATTATATAAATATATATATATATATATACCGTATATATATATATATATATATAATATAATATATATATATATATATATATATTATCTATATATTATTATTATATATTGTTATATATATATATATATATATTGAGAAGGTTTCACCTTTTCCCTTTTTCTAATTGCAGTTGTAGAATAGAAAGTTAATTACGTCCAGTTAACAATTTCATATTTCAAGTGACTGCCACAAAGGGCAAAAGAACGTTTCCATTAAGTGACTGCCACAAAGAGCAAAGGATCATATCAATTATAATTATTCTTGAATTTGGAAGAGGTGTGACTTCTCATCTCTCCCTGCCCCTTATCAAAGGTTAGTTTATTTGAGATCTTTGCATTGCAACTTTTGTAACACCAGCATTTTTATAATTTCTATAAATTCACTCGCTTTTGCATTTTTGTGCACTAACCTTGCTTCTTTTTTTTGCCACTTGCATGAGCATGGATATGTATATGATATATACATATAGATGCACATGTGGATGGTCACAGTCAGAGAATGATAATTTATCATTTTTTAGGGAACGAGTGTAGGAGCCCTTACATTCAACATTCAACTGGTAAATGAACTGATGCAGGAGCCCTTGCATCTACATTGAATACCATCAAGCAACAATTTAAATATCATACTTCATCACCTGACAACTCTTGTTGTGTTACCAGTCCAAGGTGGGAAGTCTTCTACCTTAGTGCTCTATAGTTAACCAAACAATAAAAGTTAATAAAAAAAATGATAAAAACAAAAAGGTGATTATTTAAATTATTAAAAGACATAAACCACCACTAAATATTTTAAACTTAATTTCTTGGATTGGGCTAAGACCCAATCACCAAAAAGTGACAATTAAAGAACTTATCTGAAATATATATTAATATATAATATCTTTGTAATCTTAAGTTAGATTTAGGTTAAATTAATTAATAAAATAAAGCTGGGAAAAAGGCGTGTGTGATTGAATGAATGTGAGAGTGGTAAGTTCTAATGTGTAAATTGTAAATACCATCCTTTTAAGAAAAACTGCATTAAATTTGTTTAAAAATCCAATCTCACTTATTATTTTATCTTTCTAAGCTTTTGAGTGTCATATTTGGTGTAAGTTCTTAAGTCCTTAAATCATATGAGTTTGTCTGTACCCAGGTACGTATTTCCTTTAGTTGAGTGAGCATTATTTGTTTTTATATGCTTCTCTTTCTTTAACTTAACCCCATTTAATCATTTTAGGCTTTCGAGCAGCGACGCAGGTCAGGTAGAAGCTACCATTCCTCACCTTAAAAATTGGGGACGATTCCTTGGCCTACAAACAAGGTAGGCATCTTTATTTAATTTAAATTACTGATCTACGGTTTTTGTTTCCACTGCCATTATAATTCTATAAATTTTCATTCTTTTGCTTCTACTTGTGTCTTTTCCCCCAATATAAATTGGTAGCAGAGCGTAGTTTAACTGCGTTCTGCTTGAAGCCAATTATTGGGTTTTCTTCGGGTACAGACCACTTTTCTTTTTCGTTATGCCGGAAGACGGCATGAATCAACATTTAGCGGACCAGAAGGAGGTTTCTGTACCTACTTCTGAACAGCCCGCAAATCCACCTTCTAATACACCACCCCAGTCTACACCTAACACACCTTCATCGCAAGCTAATTTAGCGAATACAGTCAATATTGACAATGACACCCTGAAAGCGTTAATTGCGCAAAATGCAGACATGTTTAAAGTAATGACTGATTTTATGCAAACTTTTGCCTTGTCCCAAACTCCTAAGCTTATACCACCTGGTAAATATAGAGAGGGATCTGGAGAGACTCTTTCCCAGTTTCTCTCTCGCTTTGAAGATTATTGTAGAAAGAAATATCCAGGATCCTCTGATGGAATGGTTCCTTTGTTGGGAACTCATCTGGAGGGTACCACCTATGAGGTTTATAGAGTTATTTCAAGGAATACAACTGACTATAGTGACATGAAAACGCAACTGTTACAATGGTTCAAGGAGGAATTGACTAAAGAAGAGAAATTGGAAACTGATAACTTTTCAGATGCAAAGTTGAAAGATGGAGAAAGTATTCCCGTGTTTGCAATACGTCTGATTGGCTTGGCACAACGTGCATTTCCAGGATCAGATGTGAGAAAAATGCCATTGGTTAGGAGAAAATTTCTCAGTAGTCTGCCAGTAAAAGTGCAACAGCAAGTTGAGACTACTTTTAGTACCGTTGAAAATACTTTGGGTATACAGATCCCATGGGAGCGCCTTGTAGCGATAGTAGACACTAATTATGATCCCCCTAAGAAAGCAGAAGGTAAAAGTGTCCCTGACATAGTGGATTTGACTGATGAGGCAATGATCGGTGCTGTATCTGCAGTACCCCAATCTATTTCATGTTGTTGTCATTTACAAAAGCCCTCATCAGCATCAGATAATCAAAAGCAGAGGGAAGTAAATACACAGGAGAGTTCTTCTCAGCAGTGTCCAAAATCTAGTCCACAGAGAAGTTTTTCAATCAGGATAGGTGTACCGCGAACGAAATTTTCAAGTTCCGGCCGGAAACCGGAATAGCCGGGATCACAAAAAAAAAAATTCCGGCCGAACCGGAATTTCTTTATGTAAACTTTCCTTTAACTATAAAAAGAAATGTAAAAACAAAATATTATTTTATACAATTTTCAAATAAAATTCCGTATATTTAGTAGAACGCCATTCATTGAACATATGGAAAATATCACGAAGATAATATGTGGGAAGTCCAAAATTTTAATAGTAAAAAGGGGGAGTCTTGTATTTTCTTGAACAGGGGGAAACAAACTAATAGACCCATCAATCCTAGCCGTCGAAGATAAGCGAGTTTTGAGAGAGTTTCCCTAAAAATGATTTGGCATATCAATGACCCCAAATTCACAAGGAATATAAGAATGTTATCGCAATGAGTAACCAACCATTCACAGTCACAGAAAAGAAGGGATTCATATAAACTTATTGTCATCTCTCAACCAAAATATTTATTCCTGGTAGAAAATATTTTGTAGAGAAGATGTACCAACTTCATACAGAAAATTATGATCAGCAGTATTTCGAGAAGTTATCTAAGGCTAATCAGATATCATTTACTACAGATATATAGAAAGCTAAATATTTCAAACGAGTTCATTTATTTAAATTTAACTGCACTATGGCTTACCAGCGAGTTTAAAAAAATGGTCTGTGTACTCCATGCAAGGTATTTCCCAGGTTCTCATTCTGGAATCAAAATCACTATGAGTTTTGAAAATTAATGATGAATAATTGGGAAATTCCTCCTAACAAAATCCATATCCTTCGAGATGGAGCCACATAAACATGAAACTTGGAACTGATTTAGCAAGATACACAAGTTTTTTTTTTTTTTTTTTTTTTTTATTTGCATAAAAATCCAATTTGTTATTAAAGATGCCTTATCTTCTCAAAGAACAGTTGTTTTTTTGATTTTAATTAAAGAAATGTAGGAATATTTGTACATTTATTTCAATCATTCCAGTCTTTAAGCTTAATGAACTTAAAATACAAAGAGACTTGGATCCACATTCTTGCAAGCCCACCTATACCAATTCAAGATGTTAATACAAGGTTGAATAGCACATATTTGATTCTAGAAAGAAATGAATGTTTGAAAAGACCTCTGCAAGTTTATATTATTAGAACCAACTCGACCATATAAGCTTTGACTTGCTAATAAATGGAAATACTGATAAAATTCTTAAGAAGTTTTGCTACCATTTCTCATGGTTATGAAACTATAAGCAAAATCAATTATATCATTAATTATTAATTTGAGCTCTCCAGCATATTTCTCAAACTCTTGAGGTTGACAGCAGAGTTCAGACTTTAAAAGACAGAGATGAAAAGTCATCAGAGAGTTTAGATTTATGAATATAAAGGAAGAGAAAGGATCAATAAACATATATCAAAACAAGATAAATGTCTTTAAAGTACTGCTAGTAGACCCAGATACAAACTGACTTTATTTTCTAATGAAAAAGAAATTGAGTAGAAAATGAATGCTTTAAGAAATATGCAAATAATTGAAGCAGAAAGTAATAATACTAGTAGCAGTACAGAAGAAGGTTCAGGCGATGAGTCATCCTTCCATTTTCAAACGAGCAATATCTACAATAAACTTAGATTTGCCAAGTACCTCAAAATCATTAGGAACATTAACGAAAAGAAATTACTGCAAAGTTACTTAATTTTTTAAGAGAGTGAAAGTGACAGCGAGTCAGTGTAAGTGTAAAAAGGAAAAAAAATCAGTGGCTCTAAAAAAGATGAAATTCTTAAAATTGTAAATTTTTTACTACCAGATAAATCAATTTCTAATCTGGGGAAAGAAGAATTACTTAATTGATGGAAAGTGACCAAAGCTAAATTCCCAAACTTAGCAGTACTAGCCCAAAAATTACTCTCCTTTCCGGTCTCCCCCATATATTCAGAGAGAAATTATTTTCATTCTTCAGAAACAGGAAAATATATTTGAGGAAAAACGTTTTAAAAATTTCCCCCAAATACTGGTGAAAAGTTTTTCTTTTTTACTTAATAAAAGATGGGCTATGGATTATATAAAATAAATCTCTTCCATCAAATTTTTCTCATAAGCAAATTAGTAATTCCAGTTCCGGCCGGAATTTTCCAAAATTCCGGCCGAAACAGGAGAGTTCTTCTCATCAGTGTCCAAAATCTAGTCCACAGAGAAGTTTTCAATCCAGGACCTTTATATCAAATTTTGATAAAAATAGAGGGTCCAACAATGGACAAAGTGCAAATGTTAGCTGTCGCTTTTGCAAGAAAAAGGGGCACCTCATGAGTCAATGTCGAGCAAGACCATTTTGTCAGTATTGTGGTAAAAGGGGACATGTTTTTAATGATTGTTATGAGGCCCAAGGAAAGTGTCTTCGTTGTAAGGAAATTGGACATTTAGTGGAAAACTGTCCTGAGAAAAATGGGACCCAGTTGAGTTGTCCTTATTGTAAGAGTAATCATCTAGGAAAGGACTGCCCTTCAAAACCGGGAAACTAGCTGGCTCTGTTGTGGAAGACCTCACAACAGAGCCCCAAGAAATTAGGGAATGCCAACATCATTTTGAGGATGAGAAGACTTTCTGGAGAGTCACAGGGAGTTTGCCGGAACCTGTCGAGACATTCAGACCGCTAAAGGTTCCCTGAAAGAGAACAATCCTCTATTCACAAAATATGGATCACTCGATTAATTCTGAAGTGTCACAATAAGCCCCTCTCAGTCCGATTCTATCGCTCTCAGTGGATTTGTAGACCAAAATATTACTTGCATCCGTCAGGTTCATTTGCAGGTGCTGCGTCAGAAGAAGTGAGACTGAAATATGATTATAAGATCAACTCTGTGTTAGATTGATCAACCTAATTTAGGAAATCTTACAGCGTTTGTGGTAGTACTAAGATGCAGGTGTTCAAGCCTGTTGCTGCATAGACCACTCGGAGCTGAATAACTATGCATCGAGGATGCCAATTAGATAAAAGAAGTACATTTCTAACTCAACCTCTAGACAGAGACCTATAAGAGTACCTATATAATCCATGGGCAATATAGAATGTTGCACCATCGTAGTATTATCGCTACACGAGTGCGTTTCCATGTATTGGGAAGAAGTCACCATAATGTAGACTGCCCGCACTTTATTCTACCGAATGAAATAACAGATATACCATCGCAAACCTCTCGCACAAAAATTCCCGTTGTATTCATGAGAAGTTGACTGCACCTATGACGCTCAAGCTAGCTCGTGGCGGACTCACGTGACATCTTGGCGAAGAGACCTCTGTCGGCTCAGCATCTTGTTAGGTCGTTACTGCCTCTGTATAGAAAACACTGACTAGCTGATAGTAACGCAGATAAGGATAGTGTCTCTCTCTCAGGATGCCAGTCTGCAACTAGAGACATGATAGGAATTCTCTCAACTATAGATCAGAGATCTTCTCTGTGTTCTTTTTCGAGCTCAAAGAGTGATAGCAAGCACTACTCTCTCCCTAACACGATTACACTGTCTAGGAGCAACGTTGATCACCAAGTGTGGATAGTGTATACTACGTGGAGCAATGACCAAGGAACTATTATTGTGCGTTCTGAGTATAAAATCTCCACATTTACAACCCTAGTTCTGTCCCTCTCGAGTGATAAATCAGGCCCTGGCAATACTCGTTGACCATGTACAAACATAATCCGTCAGCTGTCGGTGTAATTGATGAGTAGAATGAAAGTGACACAGTTAGAAAGATGAAAAAGGGCCAAATTAGGATGTATGTTAGCATAGCCGACGAAATATAGGAAAGGAGATGTTAATCCATCGTCACTATTCATTGGAATTGTCAGAGAGGTCTGGACCACTCATCCTCACGATAATTTGGTGGTGTTGTGGTATTACTACCCTAGGAGCTTGGTGTCTGATACTTTCGAGCAGTGTTGTGACATCTTCGTTTGTTGAAGCCTGACTATTCTATTCCCTCACTCAATACGAGTGAGACGCATATTAAGATATTTTTACAGGAGACTTTCTTCAACTGTACTCAAGAGTATTTCCTGAGCCTCTGGTCGGTGAACTGCTGCGTAGTGTGCCTCACTATCGCGTGTGGTTGTTTACCTTCCTGTCTCATTTTAAAGACATCTCATAAAAAATCGCAAACTTTTATATCCACGATTTTGTAGCCCCAGTATCAGTTTTAGCATCAGATTGAAACGAACTGCTAGGACCTGTGTCTTAAGTACAAAAGATCTAGAGTATACAGGAAAAATTACTGAGATCGAGAGAAAATATAGTGGTAATGACTGAAGATAATACACTCTCGCTATCAATTCTATTTCAAAATATAGTCTGCCCCTGTCCATTTAAAAAGGTTACTCAATTTTCACTAGAGAAAAGGGATGGATAATTTAATACAGTATTTGCTATCATGTATCTCGAAATTTAACTATGTCACTCAATATGATAAGTTTACTTAAACAGGTGAGGAATGCACAAGAATAGCCCAGTTTAACCTAAAATGAATTTCTATATTTCTCTCTATCAAATTTTTAATTTCGAGTATGTTGTTTGTATGTCTTGTATAGTGTATTTGACCTCATCTTTTCACACATTGCCCGCACTAACTATATGTGTTTATTTTAACGAGGATACCTAACCTAGGGATAAAAAAATTGATGGTATTGGATGATTTTATATTCAATCGAGTTGAGGTGAGAAATAGAAAAAACGTAGACTATTTTAAACACTCTCTCATCCTGTTTTTATGTCGTTGACTATAAAGTGTCCCAAAATTTCGGAGGAGATTTTACTGAATAAGAGACTCAAGCTTTACTACTCCTCCGGATTTCAGTAGTGTAAAGAATGGATACCTACACTTGAGACAAGTATGCCTTTCTATATCCAAAGAGCAGACTAGGTAATAGTGCGTGATTGACCTTAAATATATGCCTCTCACATCCCATGGACCGAGGTGATGGTCTACCTTGATGATGTTCTCATCATGAGCAAAACTTTTGCACAACACTTGATCTCCTTGGAAAAGGTTTTGAAGGCATTCCAAAGTACTGGTTTCAAAGTTAAGCCAAGCAAAACGTATCTACTGCGAAAGGAAGTTCAGTACCTAGGGCATAGAGTGTCGGAAGAGGGAATGATGCCTCTAGCGAAAAATTTACAAGGGATTCAAGATTTTCCAGCCCCTACAACAATTAGAAAACTCCGTCAGTTTCTGGGTATGATGAATTTTTATCGCCGGCACATACCCAGATGTTCTGAAATAAAATAGCTAAACCATTATTTGACCTCTTGGGAAAGAAGACCATTACCTGGACAAGCGCATGTCAAAAGGCTTTTGAAGAACTAAAGCAGCATTTGATCGAGCCTCAAATTTTGAGCTATCCCGACCGATCAGAAAATGCTAAGCCCCTCTTATTATATGTAGATGCTTCCGATATAGGAGTAGGAGCCTGTTTAGCCCAACAACAAGATGGTGACGAAAAACCCATCGCTTTTATCTCTACAACTTTTTCTCGGGCCGAAAGGAATTATAGCACAACAGAGAAAGAAGTTGCTGCGATAAGATGGGCAGTAAAGTCTTTAAAACCATTTCTGTATGGAATTAAAGTACATATTCATACAGATCATAAACCCCTCTTGTATCTGAATAACATGCCCTTAGTAAATCAAAGGGTTGCCCGAACTTTAGAGGAATTGAACGACATTGAGTATGAACTTCATTATATCCCTGGTAAACAAAACATTATCGCTGATGCCCTTTCTAGATCTCAAGAAGGCCAGTTAACAGAATCTTTAGAAAGAAATCAAAAAGTAGAGATACCACCCGGGTTTACAGAGGTTAAAATGCCAGGAGGTGGCGATTCTCTTTTCCAATGTTTGGCAGTATGGATTAATGGGTCACAAGATAATCACCAACAAATTCGGGAACTTGTAATACAAGAGTTAATAGAAAATAGAGGAAAATATGGATTGCCTTGTGGGAAAAATAATAGAAGTGTTCTAAAATTATTACAACTTCAAAAATACTCAGGCCAATTACCGATGACACAAGCTATTGAGGCATTTGCTTTTTTGTATAAGATAAAAATTTTAGTGTACTATGGAAAGGGGGAACCACTCCACTATGGCTCCTCAGAATCTGAAAAAGAATGTTTCTTGTTGTGCCTGGGAGGCTTTCATTATAACCTATTAATATTGCAAGACATATGTGTACAATGGAGAGATGACGCAATAGAATATATAGTGAGTCAGTTAAGAGTTAAAAAGAACTTCATGTGTAATCAAAAATGAATAGTAAACATTTTAGTATGGAATATATGATTTGCTTGAATAGACACAGTTATGGTGGGCAGGAAATCGTATAAGAGACAGATATAGGGAAATTTCTCAGAGCCCCAGGTTGATAGGCGGTTGTGGTAGAGTTGGTATCATGATAAAGTTTTTTCCATTTCAGTGTTTTGAAATTGACAATAATCATCTAGAGGAGTTTTTGACTGTCAATACTCATGTGTAATGAAGTAACGATCATGTTATTCAAAAGCAAGATCCTTGATTTACGATCCTTGTATTCGGCCGTTAATAATTCATATACTGGACTTTTTCATAAGTAGAACTGTAACCATTTAAATTATCAAGAGAGATAGATATTTATTATCTGATAAGGAGTTTATGTATAATATAACTCCCAAAAAAAAGTACCAACCTGACATATATTTTGCCTTTTATGAGATATATTATACTGATGTGGCTATTTTAGCTCATGCAAATTTTGCACACATTGGAAGAAATAAATTAATTGAACTCATATTAATCACTGTTTGAATGCTTGTGAGTCATATCCATAAAAATTTATAAAGATTTGTTTTGATATTGCTGTATCTTGCTTCAAATGCCAGAGTTTCACTCAAATAGAGGTATCTCAAATAATATATTAAATACATATGTACCCTTCACACTTATTGAATAAATATTAGATACAGTGGCCCATTTGAGTTTATTAGGTAGCTGTAGATTTATCAATTACAATATCCTTTATTATTAATCTATTAGGTAATAAATAATGCTTTATAACTGGTTGATCATTTCTCAAAATGGACCATAGCCCAAGTTGCCAATTAAAAATAAACAAATTCACTCATAAGACCATTAAGCTAATTGACATTTCAAACGATCATTAATTGGTTTCCTGTTCAGTTCACCCATAGAAAAGTTACCTCAACGGTTAATTATAGTTCAGAAATAGTCTCGAGAGAGTAATCTTCCAAGCTTGGCCTAGCTGAGGTCTCTCGGGAGCTGTTGTGGCGAGAGATCCCTTCATGAGCTAAATCGCAGGGTCAGCAGGTAGAACCGTATATAAACATTCCAACAGGTCCACTAGTATTTCTTTTACCAACTGTTCCACCGTGTTCTCTCCTTTTCTCGCCTCGTGGAGATTGCGCGTGTGCTCCCCGCGTGTCTGAGAGAAATACTCTCGATTTGCATTAGCATTACCTCAGGATATGTCCCTTAGAGGATCCACGAAAATAGGTACGATATAAGATTACGTGTTCTGAATTGGGTGGGGTGTATTTACCTTTTGAGAGTGTCATATACCTATGACTCTCGCCCACATGCTTTCAAGCTGCCATTCCCCCCTCTGCCATGTGAAAATATACTGAAAAGGGGACATGAAATACCACATTTTTTGGTAATTTGCACACTTCGCACGGTTCCCCCCAATGAAAACCCTGTGCCAAGATCAGAGTGGATAGTTTTGCGAGAGGGACGACTCACATATTATATTTAAATCTCACGTACTCTTCATGATCTTGTAAAATTATCTTTCTTAACTCAGATGGTCCTTAGCCGCCCGTTGTAATAATATTTTCCAATCTCCACCCCTTGGAGCGACCCTCCCTATTAGAAATATAATAAGTATAATATATTTAAGCCTCGATATGCTCGCGCCCATTGTTTATAGGTTACTAAAATAATCAAGAGATCTCACGGCTCGAGCACATCCATGGAAAGTAACTTATATTCTTTCATCAACCTTGGGGATAGCATACGTCAATATTGAGGGGTCTTTTTTATTCCTGTAGCAGTTCGCCAATTTAACTTAATGGCAATATGGCAAATTGGCCACCTCTGTATATTCTTGACCGGCAAATACTTAGAGGTAAACATATCTGGATGTTTATGTACTCTCAACTCTCAAACAAAGCGTGCACCTGGGGAGATATAACTCCTCTCCAATCTTGGTGGGGTGTGTGACGTGGATGCGGAACACTGGTTGCATGAGAAACGAACCATCCCCACGAGTGATATATCCCCGACTCGCAGTATTTACCTGATTAAGAAACTCTCTAAACGACAGCTATGAAACGGACTATCTGATTGAGGAAGAGGAAGATGTATGATGATCTTCTCTTGAGGGTTTTCCATCTTACAGAGGAAAGATAAGAACTCAATAAAGTTATACAACAATATTGATATATTGAAATATATCAAAGAAAATGTTTTGAGTGAATATGTCTCTATATCAGGATAGTAGCACCTGCTCATATGTCACCCACTCTCGGTACTTTATTGAGAACGAACTTTTCCATGATCTAATCACCAAAACTAACCTCCACGTCAACAGAGTAAAGGCGTTGTTAGCTTAGTGTGTTCATACTGAACCTTAGAGTAAGTGACGATATATTATGTTTCGTGCTCTGTTCAGCTGAAGAAAGTTGTCTCCCATTGCTTATATCCCTTTCAAGGAAACTCTCCTCGCAATCGTGTTTTTGGCCTACGCCATTGTAGCTAAGTGATGCCTTACTTAACTTCTTGATTCGGAGAGTGGAACTGCCTTTGGATTACGTGCCTCAGGCATTCTAAACGTCCTTGACTCACCTAGGACCGCGCCATGTGTACAGGCTCTTGGACGCTTCTCTCGAGAAGGGAATATTAGGCGACGAATGACGTTATATTTTGTCTCTCCAAACTACAGTGGATCCCTAGACTCTTCACAGAGCTCATGTCATGACATCACGTAGGCGAGAGAGTAGCACCATGAGACACACTCTCATCTGATTTTTCGTGGTTTTTCACTGAGATATCCACTCGACGCACACATGAGACATGTGGCACCCAGTTCCCTGATACAAGCCAATGACACGTCGATCACTGCTCAAGATGATGTACACTCTCACAAATAAGAATAACATATCTAATACTCATGTCTGCGAGAAGAAAGTTAACTGAGCCAGTGCTGAAAAGAGTTAAGAAGTTCTGAACAATATTATATATGGAATTAAATTCAAAAATATTAAGAGCATTTAACAAGATAGATTAAAATTGCAGTACTTATCCATAAGTTTTTTGAAAGAAATATAAATTTTGAAGAAAGATGTTTTTGTGATAGTTGTTAATTGAGGCTAAACATAGTAACGTTCAGAAATATAATGTCTTCATCTCATAATGAGGTTATTTGAGGAAAGTTCCTTACTGATATATGGTATTTTTATAAAATTTGTGAACTTTCAGAAGGATAATTATATTGATAAAAAAAAATAAAATAACAACTGTTAAACTGTCATATATTACCGTTGTTATGGCTAACAACGGTATAGTGGGTGAGTACAGGAAGAGAAGGTTTCACCCTTTTCACTTTATCTATAATATATTAAATTAGCTTAATGTTAGTATTAGATATTAGAAAGTCATTAATTACGTCCAGTTAACAATTTCATATTTCAAGTGACTGCCACAAAGGGCAAAAGAACGTTTCCATTAAGTGACTGCCACAAAGAGCAAAGGATCATATCAATTATAATTATTCTTGAATTTGGAAGAGGTGTGACTTCTGTCTTCTTCCAAAACCAAAGGTTTAGTTAATAATTTTGTAGATCATTTTGCAAATATTAGTACAAACATGAACTACAACAAGATTTTTATATATATAATTTCTATAATATATCACTCTAGCATATTTTGCTTTTATTGTTATGCTCACACTTAACCTTGACTTATCTTTTTTTTTGCACTTGCATGAGGCAATGAGATATGGTTATATAGATATCTATACATATGATAGATGCACATGTGAGTAGATTGGTCATCACTAGTCAGATGAATTGATAATTTATTCAATTTTTTATTGATGGAGGAGGAACGAGTTGTAGGAGGCCCTTACTATATCAACATTCACACTTAGGTAAATTATAATGATGCTGGAGCCTCTATGCATCTACTTTGAAATACCTATCAAAGTCAAATCCAAAATTTATAATATATTTTCATGACTTTTCTCTTTAACCCTCTGAAACTATGTATGAAAGTATACAAGTGTTCAGACTGTGTTGCGAGTGGATAGTTCTTCACCTTTTAGTGCTCTATAGGAGTTAACGATCAAAGACAAATAAAAAGTTATATATAAAATATCGATATATTTATAGGTACCTAAAAACAAAAAGGGATTATTTAAATACCAAATGAGTGCTCATAAAAAAGTAACGATTAAAAATCAACACACCCAATCAAAATCTACTTAACCTTCAACTCTTAATTTAAACATCTCTTATTGCGATTCAGGATGCTAGACCTATGAGTCATCCTCAATCATGAAGTGTGCATCAATATTGTTAAAAGAACATTTCTACTGTTCTAATAGAGTTCATTGAGAGTTATTACACTAATAAAATATAATTTAATTTATCTTGTTATAAGATTAAGAGGTTATTAGGGTTAATTAAATTTATAAATAGCTCGTGGTGTATAAGAAATTTACAGTAACATTATAAGCTTAGCATACGGGAAACGGCTACCAAGACGGCGATGTAGAGCTGTGACGTTGTCGGGACACTGAGGGAGGGGAGTGTGTTACCTATCCCTTAATCGAGCGCTCTCAATATTGTACCTGGCGAACTAACGCCATCCTTTTTTTAACAGTACTATATTAGTGTCCATTTAAATTTTACGCTTTTTACAAAGAACTCACATTCTCTCTAACGTTCCTTATTATGATCTTTTATAAGTTTGTTTACGTAAAAAGATCATTTCTGGGGTTTAATATCCTCACAACACTCTTTATGTAGAAGTCGTGAGTTCCCGTAAGACGTTTAACGCACAAGAGCCGTACGTTAACTTGTAGTGTACTCTCTCGGCGAACCACCACACCTCTGTGCGATACGTCCTTACGTCTTTACGTCCTTACGTCTTTTCGTCTTTACGTCTTTACTGTCACACATATAAATTTTTGTTTATTAAACATGGTGTGTGTGTGTGTGTGGACTGTGTATGTGTGTGTGTGTTGTGGTGTGTGTGTTGTGTGTTTTAATTATGTACTAAACAATTGCTAGCGACCATCTATAGGCAGCATCAAATGAGACAAAGGATAGCTAAGTAAACAAACATAGGATATATATATATAATATTATATTATATATATATATATATATATATATATAACATATATATATATATATACTAAATATATATATATATATAATAATTAGTATATATACTAATTACTACTATATATATGTAGAGCATTACTGTTTATATCAAAATGTATCATTCTCTTTCATTTAACTTAATACTACCCATTTATCATTTTAGGCTTATCAGCAGCGACTGACATAGGTCAGTAGAAAGCTACCACCTCACCTCATAAAAATTATATGGGTAAACGATTCCTTTACCTTACTAAACAAGGATAATGCATCCTTTATTTTTAATTTTATAATTTACTATATATCCCTGAGTCAAGGTTGTTGATTGTACACACAAAGTACAAGTATAGAGTAACTTTTCCATACTAATAGGGATGTAATCGGTGCTTAACAGGTTATATCTTTCAGGTACTCGCTAATGAGTTCCTAGCTGAGTGACAGAGGATGATGATGAAGTGTAAAAAAGGGGGGTATAGAGCTGAAAAGAGATAGGATTGGAGGTACTCGCACCAAAAAAAACTTGCTTATCGACTTACTTTATCAAAGATGTATGTAGTTAGAACTTTTATACGTAGATTCCCTAATTTTATTTTATTTGATATATATAATATGCCTTGTCTTTACATGTTTAGAAGTTTTTTGTTCTCTTTTCAAAGGACCACAACACGCTGTACATAAATTTTCAATAAAACTCAAATGTTTTGTTGAACTCCTAAAGCAGTAAAAACTAAATATTACCGGCGAGCCCTATACCCTAATGGAGGGCGCCTCCCTACAAACTACTGTCTCAATACTAGCTATATTATTTTTAACTGCTATTACTTGTTATATTACTATATTATATATATTAATTTACTGTTTATAACTAAGATTTTCAAGATTGATCTCAATTTTATATAGATATTTAACTAATATATTTGATAAATTAGTCATGACATTCACATAGTATACGTATACGAGGTGGAAAGCTATCCTTGACGTGTGAGTATGTCGTCACGCCAAGAGCTTTGGCATATAAATTTTCAGTTTACCTGACCGAGTAGTTAGTTTACAAGTTACATTATAGTAAGTTAAGTAGTTTATATAAGTAGTTATAATGATTTATAATAAGTTAATATATAGTTAAGTTATAGGTATAAGTATAAGTAGTATATAGATTATATTATATAAGTATAATGTAAGGTCGTATATTATAAGTAGTAATATATAGTATTAAGTATAGTTTAGTTAAGTAAAGTAGTTAAGTTATATATATAAGTTAAGTCATATGTTATATATATATAATATACATATATTATATATATATATATATAAATAGTTAAAGTATATATATATATAAATATATATATATATATAATATATAGGTTTATAAGTAGTTAGTAAATCATATTAAATGTGTGAAAGGATGACATTATAAATAGATTTTATTAATGTACAAACAGATCCCTAAATACCAGGAATAGCCTTAATATATATACTAATAACAAACTTCACCAAAACTACCACCTCACTCACTAATAACAACAACAATGTCTCAGGTAACACTACTATAACAACAACAACAAACACAACAACAGTAACTAAACCTCAATCATAAATATACTATATATAAACATAACTATAATAACCCTCACAGGTAACTAAACAACAACATATAAACTAACACTTATAACTACAACTAACAACAAAAATTCATTTAGGTTACACCCAACACTATCTTTATATACAAAATATATTATATTAAACACCTCAAATTAATGGACAGCGAATATAAACAGTATATTGACTTATTAACAAAATTCTCTCAAATAATTTTGGAATCTCTACTGACCTATAGCATACTTTTATTTACAAGCCTTATATATAAATTTTCTAATAATTATCTAATATTAGCTTAGTAATTATTTTTACATAAGATTAAGAGATTTAATTATTTAAATAAACGTCTATACTTATATATTTTATAATGTTTTAGTACGCGAATATAAATCCTGTGTGACCTTAAATAAAATATTAAGAGCGTTGACGGAGTGAGCGGCAGTATAAAGCTTAGAGAAATAATGGCAAATAGCCCCTCATGCATGGGTCCATATCACACCCTCTCTCTCCGACCCATGCTTTACTGACATTATATCCGAGAGTCATTTCAGCCTGAGAAATACAGTTTTTCGGACACCATTTTCATGAACCACCAGTAACAATTATGCATCAACTGAAAATAAATATTATATATAAACCGCCCATTCTTGGACTACCTAGCAGAGCGAATCAGACTATTCCTAACACACCAGATCCAGGTACATAAAGATGACATTATGTTCCTACATCAGAAACATTTAAGCTAGAATGGATACAGAAGTTCGACTAACAGTGGTAGCGATAGTGGTAGTAGTAGTAGCTAGTAGTAGTAGTAGTAGTAGCAGTAGTTGTAGTAGTGCATTGTCGTAGTAGTAGTAGTAGCTAGTAGTAGTAGTAGTAGTAAGTTGTAGTAGTAGTAGTAGTAGTAGTAGTAGGCTAAGTGGCTTGTAGTAGTAGTAGTAGTTAGTAGTGGTGGCTAAGTAGTAGTAGTAGAAACTTGTTACTATTAAATATTATCACCCCGACTCCTAGTATCAAGTTCGTATTCAAAGTTATACATCTTCATCCATTTAGGGTGAGTATAATAATTTCAAAAGTAAGCTTCTTACACTGTAAGTACACCACCCATGAGAGAAGAGATATAGAGATGTGCTAAGAACAATTTTTCTTAATGAGTAAAAGTTTATCCTGAGGACTGAATTACAAACCTGTCGAATCACTAAGACTCACGTAGTAATTCCTTAATAATAGGTAAAATTTTCATATAGGGTGATATTGCGTAATCATGTGAAAATGACTAATTCTCTCTCCGCCGACTGCGAATTTGGGGTGCTCAATTACAGACATCCAGTTTCTCTCATATCAGCACGATGTCAAGAGGGATATGTCTCTGTAATTTATATTGACATATTCCTAGGAATGTCCAAAAAACAAATTAGACCTATGCTGAGAGATTGGCGAATGAAAGAATGGCCTATGTGATATCAGGTCACGGTTACTTCAGCCTCTGGTCAGGAGCGCTGTCAAGTCGGAGTCCCAGATACATGGCACATCTCGATCCTGAGTTCGGAGCCCAGGATGTGAGACACTGTAGCTGGCTCAGAGTATTCGACTGCGGCTCTGAGTCGCGCGAAAACTCCAAGTTAGTCTTGAGATAAGCATTGTGGTGTTAATCTCATCTTAGATACGCAGACCGGCTGAAATATCTTCTACTATGTAGATGTATTGAGTAGGGGATGCCCGCGAAAGACAAGAGATGGATGATGTCTATCTCATC
Source organism: Trachelipus rathkii (assembly GCA_015478945.1). NCBI lineage: Eukaryota > Metazoa > Arthropoda > Malacostraca > Isopoda > Trachelipodidae > Trachelipus > Trachelipus rathkii. The sequence continues at coordinate 9,347 of JABUQX010089087.1, read as the reverse complement.
ATCTGAAAATGATACGAAGTCGTATATGTTCGTCAAGGTGAAACTGAACGATCTTTGAGTTTATTGAAAGTTATATAGTATTTGCCGAAGTATTGTCCTGAGCTGTTGGCTTTTAGGTTGCTTGCATGAAATATGACTACTGGACCATGGCACAAGTGTAACATTATATCGTAACAGAGAAGCATACTAGTGTAGAGTGTCACTATTACTTACCTAAGTCAGTATATTACTAACCTTGTGTAGTGCAGTGATAAGGTTGCAGGCCTACTACTCTCAGCTATGGGAACTCCCGCTATTCAGATTAGCAGTAGTGGTAAGTGGGTCGAACTGTTTTATTAACACTTACCTAATAAGCAGCAAGTTTAAATAGTGTGTGTTGTTACAACAACGGTCAACAGTTATGCTTCACGGTTCTAGTAGATAAACTCACGGTACGGATGATATAGAGATAAGAGTATTGGCAAAAATAATATCAAGGACAGTTTGAGAGAGGCTATCAATATCAGGTACATGGATAGGTTAATATATATGCGTCAAACCTCCAAAATCTTTATAAATACATTTTGATCGGTCATCTCAAAGCAGGTTTCACTAAAATATCCTCAATATTGTGCTTTTTATATACTGAGCATAATTGGGACGTACCGTATATACTAGCGGCAAAGGAAATACATCTGGACCATATAAATAAGAAGATATGGTACACCGAGGTAATACCTTGAGCCGTAGGTGACTTAGAGATAAACATACGTACAGTGAACCACTTATGGTTACACTAGAAGAGGAAAACATTACATCTTACCTCCTAATACTACATCATAAAAACTTGCTTATGTAAGAAACTAATTTGCTGAACGGCCCTGGACTAGTAATGATTGTTGAAGTGACTTCCTCACTCGAGCTCATATATATATATATATGCATCAAATCGATTATCCTGGTCTTGATGTAACCGAGAATGAATAATAATGCTGAGGAAATATAATTATATTGATGGCCCACAAATCTAGGACATTCTCCGTGATTGCTGCACTTTGCTACAACCCATAATGGAATTAGTGTTGAAGTAGGCAAGGGAGTGAGCGTGTAGTGACAATTTAGGCTTTTCAGATGTAGCATCAGAATGTTTTACTGTGAGGGAACAGGAAAGCCGTAGATATCACTAACATTATGCATACGGGGAACTGATAGAATCAGTTTTCATTCTCATAATGATGTAAAATGAGTTATAAGTTATAATATTAATTAGCATGATTCTGATCAGTATAAACATACTAACACATTAATGGGAAAAAAATTATAAGGCCGGCACTGAGACTGTGGACTAATCGATGAGAAGCAAGCCTGTTATGATGAGCAGGCTCGTGAACGCATCTTTCATTCAGAAGAATCATGAAAGATTCATGGTTAGAAGTGAGAGCGACAGTAAGTCACCAGAGGCTAATGGAGTGAGCCACTGGACGTATACATCAAAATGATGTAATTGAGCGATAGATTGACTCTTGCGAAGCTTTCGGAAATAATCTAGAAAAAGTGACGTGCAAAGTAAAAGTATCATGCACCTACAAGCTTAGATCGCGTCTTACAGCAAGAGGAGAGAAAATATAACTTACCATCTAGGTAGTTGTTTATCATAAAAGCGGTGAGCGCGAGATATAGTTCAATGATGTATAAAGAATAAGGTTCTAGTTGGTTTCGACGCAGTGAATTGATTCCATGTGTAAGTGTCAGATAAGCTTGGAAGGTTGGCGCTTTCATTGCTCGCCTTTTAGCACTATAATCTATTCTATTCGACATGTATCATAATTATTGCTCGATTACACGTGATTCTCCTCCCTTTCATATAATATATTATATGGTACTGAAGAGTACCTATTCATGTAGATACAATAAGTACTTGAGGTACAATGAGCCTATACACTTACATTAATATACGCTCAAGAATATGAATCTCATATATAGCATTGTATATAGCAGGCGATGGGACGGTAACTCATATTAGCATGAAAATATATATATTATGAACAGATGGTATAATATTTAGCATAAATTTGACCGTATTGAATTATAATAGGTTAATGATAAGCATAATGAATATACGTAGAAGACGTATAGATATATATATAATGGTAATAGTCTAAGAGAACGCCAACAAAATAAATTGTATGAAAAAAACTTGAACCAGATATAATACACCCGACATGGCATTTATTGAGGAAACAAACTACAGCCAGTTGCGAAAAATTCAAAGTAGCTTTAGGGAAATCACGTTTATAGATGAGGAGATTGTGGTTGTACGAGAACCTAGTACAAAACACTGGAGTTAATGAAAGAATATTCTGTACCTTAACACACAAAACGTAACGTGTAAAGTATGAGATGATGTACAAATCATTCAACACGCTAGAAGACCAATTGCATTACTGAATAGTGTATAGATGAGAATGGCTGCTGACGAGGATAAATGACACACACACCACAAAATGAAAAGAATGGAGCGCCACGCACGCATGGGGTACAGAAGATTTGGTTGGAGAGTTACCCTGAGTGAGAGATTAGGCTGAGAAATTGCGCATCAATAACTGCATATTTAAAAAAACAGGTTTGAGCTCTTTTTAGAAAAATGACGCTGAAAACGTTTCATTTTTCGGACAATCGTGGATTAGGTAATTCCCACAAATTTATATGGGCAGGTATAAAGCGATACCAGGTTACTTGTACCCCTCAGCAATGCGGAGTTCCAGTGTTCGAATACCTCTGATGGATAATAAAATCTCCTTTGACTCATTCATTGGACACAGTGTCTGCGAGTGTTAACAAAAAACATTATTGATCCCGCATTACCCACAGATAAACGAACTAAAGATGGGGAATTTCATGTATTAGCTACAACCCTCCCACGCACCGAAATAGGAGAGAAGTGCGAATCTTGAGATACCTAGGAAAGGAATGCTGCTAATGGATGACCATAGAAGTCCAATAAGAAACCACACCGCGCAAAAAACTGTCACACAGAAAAGATGGAAAGAAAGCAAGTTAGGACGTATAGACTCTTGCTATGTGCAACTTCTCGGAGGAAGTGTATCGTATGCAATGGAATGCATGTTTACGGAGAAGCGAGAATAATTAAAAAATTTACGAATTAATAGAAACCACAATCGAGAGAGGAGGTTTCAATAGTAGCAGGACGTTTAGTCCTAAGCTGACTAGCGTCCAATACAGATCTACCACAGATTAAAGACAGTGATGTGAGTGAATAAACTGTAATTTGAGATAATGACTCTAAAGGGTTATAAAATGACAGAACATTAGGCAGTTCTCCATTTTCTCAGGGTAATAATACCTTATAACTAATTACTTGTGGCTTTCATATAAATAATTTCCTCCCTGTTCTAATATTCTTTCACTTTCGACTAATGACGGTGGAGCTGAAAGGTATTATTGCTTAGTATTTTTCAATTCAAATAAATAACTATATTTTACACATGATTTTTCCATCCAAATTGAATAAGGGAATACATTTATGTCTTAAACTGCCTCAAAGTAGGCAATATTTTATTGTTTATTTCTTGATAATGTTAATTTCACGTATTGTAGACTTATTTACTTTTATATGTTACAATTAATCACGTGTTCAGTAAAAGAATGGGACTTCTTATATTCTATAATCTCTCACTTTCTTTTCTGTATAGGACGATTTGACATCAATGCCACAATTTTTCTTTATTATAAAACAATCACATTTTAAGTAAAGTTATGAAAATGGATACTTCAGTCTATCACCTTCACCCCACTATACAGTGAATCATTACTACTTATATTACGGTCAGCAGAAGAGTCAGGATAGCTTAAATTATCCATAATGCATTTTTTTCCATGCCTCAACGACCATATTTTTATTTGATTCACCTGATTTATGTTGAAAAACTCGACAGATCTAGAAAGTAGCTACATCATCAACTAAAATTTATCACATAGAAACTTATAAAGTCTCTTTTTTTTTACTGATTTCTTAATCTCTTCAACGAGTGTAATATATCATCCACTGATAAGCTTTTGCTTTTAATTAGACTTTATTTAAAAATAGATTTTATATTACTATTAAAATACAGAACATTGAGTGGCGACTGTTACTTTCATGTTTTAATGCTTATTATTATTAGTGATGTTTTTCAAATATGGTACCTAAATGAGTATTAAAAATGGAATAATTATTCTATCCATTCTCTTTCTGCGAAAAATCAAGTGTCACAACCATTTCTCTATCTGACAGTATGCAGCAAGATATTGTTCACTCTCAGGTGACGTTATGGGAACTTTTTTGCCTCAAACAATTTAGCTTATATTAGTTCGCAGATATCTGATTCTCGAGTGAGTCGTGCGCACTCCAGCAGCTCTCGCTTCCAGCTCCTGATTGTCACGCAGAAAATCTCCTATGCTCTCTGCATCCTCGTAAACTTCATGATTCACAGTCGCATGGTCTGGCCCTGCTTCGAGAACTCAGCTGCTCTCTCCGCGTGAACCTCCGAGGCAAGTCCTTCTGTCTATGAACATCGAATATCCTAATTGCGCCTCTTTCTTGTTCAAGCTATCTCACTGTTTTTGCGACGCGACAATTATGTCAGACTAATCGCAAAATGTACACGTAGGTGATATTCACGTTCTTAAATGGCTGCCCCACTAAATAAATAATCCTCTCGCTAACGATCTCCTGACATTAATAGGGTTGAAGTCAGTTGAATGATAGTTGGCTATACCTATCATGTGCTCGCATGATTACACGAACTTAAGATTGTGAAGTTAATATAGGACTAGCTAAAACTTCTCTACTCACGTTCGTATTCGAGGTTGTTTCAGTGGTGTAACCACAAACTGTTCTTACCAATTATAGAGTTGTGTGACAATCTCTAATTAACCTCCTCATCCCCTTAAAATCTCTCCTCCTCACACATTGCTCTAACTTTAATTAATATTAAAGTGATATTATGAAAATGTCATAATGGAGATGTAGCACCCTGGTAGGATTTTTGACAAGAGGGAATATAATGTACTCTAAAAATAATGCCTACATAGGGAGCATTTAATTGGCCTATATACTAATAACTAACTACCACACTACTACTGACTACATACTACTACAGCCACTGCTACTTACTACTACTACTACTACTACTACTACTACTACTACTACTTACACTACTACTACTACTACTACTAGACCAGCACTGCACTTATTACTGCTACTACTACTAACTACTACTAATGCTACTACCACTATCGCTACCACTGTTAGTCGAACTCTGGTATCCATTTCTAGCTTATGTTTGATGTAAACATAGCATCTTTACTTCGGTTCAAGTATTCCTACTGCCTAGGTAGTAAGAATCTTTATTTATTATTATTACTGTTTATTTTCATGAAAATGGGAGTGTACAAACAGTACGTAAGCCCTATTAAAGCAGTAAAGCGCATGGGTCGGAGAGAGAGGGTGTGATGGACCCTTGCATGAGGGGCTATTTGCCCAACTGCTTTTTATGTTTAGTATCAGTAAAAACGTGTTTTTACTGAAATGTTTCCGTACTAAACATAAAAATAAGTGACTTTATTAATATCTCAATCTTGAAAAAATTCTAGCTATGCTTACGAAAAATTATAAGGTTGAAACGTTTGTCAGGTTTAGCTTCATTGGAGAATTTTGTTAATGTCAACGTTTATTCGCTCCATAATGGTGTTTATAATGGTGATAAAAATAAATACGGAGCAAAGAGAGGAATGTTAGGTTGTTGGTGTGTTTGTTGTTCGTATTCATATTCAGACAGAAATTGCGTTTTGGTCCTTTGTTGTGTTTGTTGTTGTTGTTGGTGTCGACATTGTCTGTTGTTGGGGTAGTATTTGGCATTGTTGTTGTTGGTTATATATTAGCTATCCTGGTATTGGGATCTTTGTACATATAAATCTTATCATGTCATCCTTCACTATGATTCTACTACTTACCACTACTAACTATACTACTACTACTACTACTACTACTACTACTACGCCTACTACTACTACTACTACTACTACTTTACTGCTACTACTATATTAACAGGAGTGAAACTGTAAAAACAGTATAGTAAAACAGTAAAGCAGTAAAAACGGTAATGAACAGAGTTTGCGGGAGGCGCCGCCATTGTGGGGGCTCGCGGTTATTTGATTTACTGCTTTAGGGTCAACAAATAACATTGTTTTTATTGAAATTTCTCTGCTCTAGCCTTGAAAAAATAAAATATTCAACACTAAACCAAGGTTTATTTGAATAGAAATAGGAATCTACGTATAGAAAAGTTCTAACTACATACATCTTTGATAAAGTAAGTCGATAAGCAAGTTTTTTTGGTGCTAGTACCTCCATCTCCTATCTCTTTTTCAGCTCTATTCCCCAATTTTTTACTTCATCATCATCCTCTGTCACTCAGCTAGGAACTCATAGCGAGTACTGAAAACAGACATATAAACCTAGTTAAGCACCTATAACATCCCATGGAGACTTCTTGTTTTGTTTTTCATAAATATAATATATATACAAATATATATTTTTTTTTTTTTTATATTTTTTTTATATAATATATAATATTTATAATTTTATATATATATATATATATATATATATATATATAATATATATATATATATATATAATTATTTAGCTAATTATTTTATTTTTTAGTATATAAATAAATGAGTTTCTAAAATTTTTATCAATTATATTGAATTTGAAATAATTATTCCCCTTATGTTGAAGTTTATATATTTATTATGCTATATATTAAAAGCTCTTATATTCACGGCTCCCGAATTAGTTCGGAAAAGTATATATATATATATATACCGTATTATAAATTACCGAATATCTGTATTTTGGTACCGATAATTAGGACGTAAATACCGAATTTAAACTTTATTATTTATATACCGAATATTCGGCACATTACTACTTAATATATATATATATATATATATATATATTTAATATATAAATATAATATATAATATATAATTATATATATAATATATATATATATATATATAAATATCATATATATATATATATATATATATTATATAATATATATATAATATAATATTGTATAATATATACAAGTTTACTGCTCTCATATCTGGTAGGGCTCTGGTTTACCCGGATTTTAGATAGGGTCGAGTCAAAGGTAAAAAGATAAACTGTCCTGCACTTTCTAGTTCACTTGACCCTCTATCTTTGTACTCGGCCTAGAATGTAGGTTCTATTATATATACTCTATTATCTATAGTACTACTTAGGCGGCAGGTGCTCGAGGTAAAACTTTTCCTCTCCCGATTTGCCGCCTCCTTTTAAGACGCCTATCGTTAATGACACAAGGGGTTATGTGTGTCGTACACTAATGATGATTTTATTGAGTGTGATGTAGCACCTTCTCACAGTACTAGTTCTCACGACTGTACGTAGTATCATAGGTGCTCCTCGTTTCCTGCCACCACTGTTTATAGTATGTAGGTAATTCTCTTCCTATCTGTTTTTCTATCTACTCAAATTTAATCTCCCTTCACTTTAAGGCCCCGGTCTGTGCTATACCTGTTTGTTTCTGCTTACTTAGCTATCCTCTTCTCATTGATTCTGGCTATGATCGTTTATACCAATTGTTGTGTACGCTACTATTAGAATAAAATCACTACACGGACACACACACCACATCTTACACACACACACACACACACTACATCACATGAGACGACCTTTTGATAAACAACCCCCCATTTCACACACACTTGACAAATCACACGAGCAGCTCTTGACACCACCACCATGTTTAGTAAAACAAAAATTGATGTCCTGTCTGACAGTGAAGACGTAGATGAGACGTAAAGACGTAAGGATGTGAAAGACGTTATATTACGGTATTCGCCACAAGAGTGTAACTTAGAAAGAAGTAAGAAAAGGACAGCCGTCTACTGTACAGCTTGTCTAGCTACAACGTCTTTATACGTTCACTATTTATTAATAGGGCGTTAGTCATAAAAACCACGTTTTTATCAGTTACCCTAATGAATACGTTAAAGACGTAAAAGTTCTCTATATCGATAAAGACGTTAAAGACGTAAATTGACGTATAAAAAGACGCTTATAAGATAACGTTAAAGATACGTGTGTCGAACCAAGCGAGTGAGGTGACCGGGGTTAGATGAGGAGTTAATGGTACCCCTAATACCTGGCGCAACGCTCATTTACGACATTAGGTAGGGGCACAGTTGTATTAAAAACTGCTCAAGATTCATAAGTTATACATCAAATGACAGTAATAAAGAACATGTTAAGAATCTTCCTGAAATTATATAGACTTATTAATATTCAAATAGATTTTAAATATATAGTAATCTGATAGAACCATATAGCTGTTTTGAAGTGAGGTTGGTTGAGTATGGTGGTTATTGATTTAACGTGATTTATACTTGAATTTAGGGTGTGTAAAAACGAAAATGTTTTACGTCATAAATATATAGGTAACTCAAAAAGCAATAAATTTTATTGTTTTAGTAATAAATAAAACGGGTAGAAGGAAATAACTGATACAAAAATCTTATTAATGTTAAAATTTAAATAATTATATTTTCAGATAAACTAAAATATTTTAACATTCTGAAAATTTAATGTTTTCAATTACCATATGACTATATGCAAAAGTTTATAAATTATAAGATAATTATTTTTTACGTCATTTTTTTTCTTCAAATAATATAAAATTTATTGAAATTTATTTTTATTTAAAACAATTATTAATATTTAGAAAATTATATATTAATTAAATATCTAATGTATAATTTAGTATAATCTCAAGTTGAAATAAAAACACATTTTCAAAACCGTCATCTTCATTACCCTACCTGTAGATAATCTAGTTAATAATAGCAATAAAAAATATTTCTTTTCCTAATATTTTATTTTCTTGCCTTCAACTCTTGACTTTAAATTTTAAAATAATAATAATAATACATAAAATTAAAAATTTCAAAATTAAATTATTTTTTATATATTTATAATACCATTTTTGTAAATTTATATGTTTTATAGTTTTAAATAGTATAAGTTACGTAAAGTTTATTACCTCAGCTTAAAAAATTTACCTCAGTAATGTATATGTATGAAAACTTTTAGATTTTCAGAAATTTGATGTGGCTTCTTGTTATTAAGCTTCGCTCGGCGTCAATTTTGCTTTAGTAATTGTAAGTATTGGACTCAAGTCTAGTGTTGAGAGGTATTAAACCCTATAGGCTAGAGTAGGTTAAGGAGATTCCTGTGATATTTACCTGTT
>JABUQX010089086.1:22500-27500 GCA_015478945.1 Trachelipus rathkii | reverse complement strand
CCTTTTCAAGATGTTCGTTCAACTTTTGATCTAAGTAATCTCTTGAGAATTCTTTACATATTCCTAGTCATTTTTCGATTTCAATACAACTTGTTCCTACCTGCTCTAACTCATACATTTCCCTAATTCATACACTTATTACTCTCTCCATATACACTATTTTTTGACAGCTGGCAATTAAACTATTCATTTTAAAGAGATGGCATTTTCCCCTGTCTTTTGTATCTTTTTGTATCCTTCAAGTCTTCTATATGCCTTCAGCATCTGATGTACTAATTCTGCATAGCTATCAAACCTATCGTTTCTTAAAATGTATTTTACTACGTTCTTGAAAGAAACCCATGCACGCTTTTCTAAGACATTCAACCTGCTTTCAAAAGTTTCTTCTTTCATTAGTTCTGTAATTTTTGGTCCTACGAAAATTCCCTCTTTAATTTTTGAATCGTTAATTTGGGGGAACTTCAAGTGTAAAAAGGTCTTCCAATTTTGTCCATGGCTTCTTCAAAATTTTCATTAAACTTAATTTGATATGAAAAGGTGGGAGACAGATGTTTATGGGATCAACCAAAGGAGCACTCATAACATTTTTTAACAAGATGCAAGATATATAGGTGAAGAACATATCTTCTTTCTGAAATGACTTTTACAGTATGATCCCTGCTATCCTACTCGCCCTCCAAAAAAGAGCAAAATTTTGTGTATCCAGACTGTAAACCGAGCAACATAGCTATCACCTTGAGGTCTCCACACATGTTCCACATGAATTTTTCATAATGTATCTTGTTTAGAATAATCTTCATATTTTGATAGGTTTCTTTCATATTAGCTACATGTGCTAATGGAACTGATGGGATTTTGTTTCTATTGTCCCAAAGAAAAGTTTTTATGCTAACTTTTGACGAATCAATAAACAAACGCCTTTCTCTGCGTTATGAGCGTGTCCTAGAGTGTTCATCACTGATGAAATATCACTACCGTACACTATTTCTCATTTGTGAGAGAAAACCTTCTTGATGATTTCAAAAATTGCATCCCTATTTCCGAGATCAAGAAAGTTCCACCCTTTTAGTCGTGATCCCAAAATTTCTTCCCGTTTTTTAGATAAATGTAAACCAAGCACTACGCCATTTAGGTCTCCTTGTGTCAATAAATGAGGTTCGTTAAAAATGTCGGAACTTGCATCATTTCCATTATCGCAATTGTCATCATGATCCTTATAAGAGCTTAAATTTGCAATTATACCGGTTGATACTGAATGAGGTAGTATTGGGAGATCCTCACAGTGGGAAATAGGTTGGATCGCTGAAAGTAAGCTATGATATTTCAAACTGTGTTTAGACTTACCTGTGATTCCCTTTGCATTCGAAATTCAAAAATGACAGTCGGAAGAGTGATTTTTGGGCTCTCTCCACATCATGGGCACTGCCAATGGAATATGGCCAGAACCGTTAGCCCATCCCGTTAAAAATCTTGCAAATATGAGGTGCCCAACTCTTGTCCTGGTCTCCTACATTGTATTAAATATTAAAAAAATTAGTAGTGCAGAGTCTACACTACTCTTTTATTTTACATAATATTTCCATATACTCCAAAACTGCTCTCTGGTTATCCCATTCAAGATATTCGCTTAACTTTTGATCTAAGTGCTCTTTTGAGAATGTTTATATATTCATAATCATTCTTCAACTGATTTAAATACAACTTGCTCCTACCCGACCTTAATCTTACACTGATGACTCTCCATATGCGTTAATATTTGACTGATGTTAATTAAACCATTCATTTTAAAGAGATAGCTTTTTCCTATCTTTTGGGTCTGGAGATCATTTTACGTTCCTCGCCCTTGCCACACAGTAGACGCACATGTCATTTTAATTTCTACCGTTTATTAACCTACAAAACTTTCCTCTTTTTGTACTAAATCTTTCAATCACTCAATGTATCTATCATGCTGTCTTTCTTCATTCATCAGTATCCATTCGTAAATATATAAATAGAAATACCACCTCTAACTGTTTCCTTCCGGGTCTCGTGTCATTAAATTTACTTCCACAATCTTTTTCTTGCCATGGTGTACATAAATGAATATTTTTTCTTTAGGTGTTTTTTTTATGTTTGTTTTCGCAAACATACTCAACGTAAATTTCTGACTTAAACAATCTATTTTCTATAAAAATCTATTAGTACTCAGCAATGTGACGTTCTCACTCTTTCTATCTTTCTATCTTTTCTCTTTTCAATCCCTTGTGAATAAATTTATCCTTTTACAATTTTTATAAATCCTCTTTTACTTTTATAAAAAATTGATCTAGGCAAAACTTTTTAGGTATCCTCTAGGGAGGTCGAAAGAGTATCGATTTACATCGATATTGATATTTTTTTCAATGCTACAAAAAATCAATACTTTTCAACCAATATATCGATATATCGATATATCTTCTTCAGTATGGAGTCATCGATAGTTTTATTTATGTTCTGAGTACTTTCTAATTAATAAAATATTTCTTCAATTTTTACCTGAAAAAAAAGTTTCTTCCCACTTCCAACGCAGACTATTAACTTTCATCCAATTATTTTTTTTATTTACTTTCGCATATCTCAACTTTATTTCTTACTTTTCTATACTTCTGCAAAATTTTTGGGTTACCTTCTACAAGATTTTACAATATATACTCAGTATAATTTTACCATTATCTTTATTATTCCCTTTAATTTGATCAACATTTCTACACCTTGTGATTCACCATAGTTTGCCAAGTAAGCTTCTAGCTCCCCACTTCATACTCATATTTATAACCTCTCTTTCTGCCTTATTCTGTCCAGTCAGATACTAAAGAAGTACAAAGTACAAAGTGGAGTATTTATTTATTTATTTTTTTTGTCTGTCTTTGTTTGTTGTTTTTGTTTTGGTGTGGTTGTGTGTGCGTGTATGATGGCAGATTTGCGCAGGCGCGGGCTTTCTATAGACTTTACTACATCCCGTGGCTAAACTCTACTCTGCATATGTGGACATAACCGTCTCTCATCTAACCCTAACTTTGCTCTGTCTGAGATACAGATGGCTAAGAATTCATCTCTAACTAGTTTAAATGTCCATCTATAACTTATTTCATAATTTCGTCTAAAGGGTGGAGTATGTGCCTATGTAACATACACTTCCTGTAACCGTCTGAGAATCCTCGAATCTTTCTCAACTTGATGTTATGTGGCTTAAATCTTTCTTCTTTATACATAATCTTGTGGGTGTCTGCTGACTGTTCTCTACAGAAAGATTTTTTCAACGCCTTTTTTGAATATTTATACTTCTAGAGACTGTTATATTTCTATCAAATTGAGTCTTATTTAGGGGAATTCATGTACAAACTGAATGGTTTGGAGCCTTTCATACTGATTTATGTGGGAGAGGAGGCGAATAATTTAGTATTTCAACGATTTGGCGGAACTAATTAAAGAACCCACACACTTTCCGGATCGTCCACCAATTCTTGAACACACTTGACTATGTTTCACCCTAGTTCTTTTCTATAAATAAAACATTCGCTCCTATATGGTAAATCTGACACAACTTATATTTTACTTAATACTTTCTACTTAATATCCTGCCCTACGCGTTTTTTTTGGCACTTTGATCGGGCCCGATTGGGGGAGCCTTGCGTTGCTTCTACGCTAAATATAATGGAATGACTGCTTTGGCTCTGGTGACGCTTCAGCTTCTGCCGATGTGGGAGCTGTTATCGTTGATGGGATGAGTAGGTTCTTTCTTCTTCGATACAATTTTTCTTCTAATATGGTTCGGTCGTACTTGTTATCCTGGCCATTCAGGCTAGACAGTGCGTATCGGGCGTGGAAAATTCTCGTTCTCCTATATCTTGCTAATTTCATTCAGCTAGAATCGTTTGCGGATGCCTTCGACGAGCAAAGCGGGGCTTTCATCAACGAAGTGGCTATATCTCCTTGATTCTACTGACAAATTTCCTGGCTCTGCAAAATATCTCTATAATTATGTAATCTGCCTTTTTCCTCCTTCTCGTTCGTTCTGATGGTTCTGTTGCAAATTCTCCAACTGAAAGGCAATTCTTGGTGCTAATTTTCCTCCTAAATCACTGGATGATTTGGCATTACTTTTCCTCCTCCTTTCCTCTCGGTGGTTCTATGATATGCCTTTGCCTTGATTACATTTGTCGGTGCATGGGCTCCTGAATCTATGAAGTTAGGAAGGCGGGTGGCCGGATGGCATTCCTCAGTATTTTGAGGGAGTGTTGCTTCCCGTGCTGGCCCTCCCTCGTTCAACTTATAATTACTTTATGTCTAATACTAACTTTCCCCTCAGTGTTGGAAGCGCGAACATGTTCATTTAACGAAAAAGGTAGACGCTGATCCTTTAACTATCGGCCCTATAGCTTATTGTATTCTATCTAGATCTTTGAAACTCCTTCTCAATCTCATTTTCTTTCTTTAGATATCTGGAATTCATTTCAACTTTCTTTTCGATCGCCAGTATGGTTTCGGCGCTCGAGGTCTACTGGCGATTACTTTCTATCTTACCTGATTTAATGGTTTTCCGCCTTAGGAAGTAATGGGAGACTTGAGTTGTGGCGCTTGACATATCCAAAGCTTTGATCCGGGTAATGGCGGGTCCTGCTTCTTCAAGCTCCTTCTTGGTTTCCTCTTCTCTTTTGCTTAGCTTTTGTCTAGATTTCTCTCAATGTTAATATTGGATGTGTTAGACGGGGCGCTTTTCTTCTTCTTTTTCTGTCAAATTGAGGTGTTCTCAGGGTTCTGTCTTATCTCCCACTTTATTCTTAATTTCCATTAATGATTTCTACTGCACATCTACTCTATCACTCGTAATGCCCGATGACTGACCGCTTCTTTTTCACTCATATTCAATTCTGCTCCTCTTTTACTTCTAGAATTGCTTCGTCTTAATCTTTTCGATTCTATTCTCGCAGATCTGGATAGAATTTCCGGGTGGGGTGTCTTAGTGTTGGCGAGCACCG
>JABUQX010089086.1:5000-17500 GCA_015478945.1 Trachelipus rathkii | reverse complement strand
TTAAGATTAAGAATTAACGACGTTAACTTTTCATTACGGTGCCACCTTTGTATATATATATATATATTATATATATATATATTATATTATATATTATATTTATATATATATATATATATATATATATATATATATATATATATATATATATTCTTATATTATATATATATTATATATATATATATATACATGGGTGTCTATGGGGTAAGTTACAGGGTGTATCACCGTATCGGGATGTTTTAGCATGAAATGTGGTAAGATAGAGTTTCGATTATTAATTCATTAAGCAGGATGGGAATATATTTACGCTTGGTGTCTGCGCGCAATACGAAAACCGCGCACAAACATGGGAATGTCGAATGGGATGATATATTTTTTATGGCTTCTGTGAAATCACATAAAAAATGAGGTTGGAGGTCTTCTCTCACATTTGTTTGATACCGGTTTGTTCGTTTCCAACGCATGTACATAAACACTAGAGCCCTCTATACTATCATTTTTGCTTAATAAATACAGTTACATGTACAGGTTGGTACGCGTCAATGATACCAAAAATAGTTTTAAACGTGAATGTGAAAAGGTTAAAAAAACATGTACTTCAGACAATCATAAATATGATACAATGTATGTAATAACGTTGTTAAGTATCATACAAATTATCCTATGAATAATGTCCAGATGCAAGAAGGGAGAAGAACATCAGGTCGTTTCAAACTTGTACATCCAGTATTTACAAATGTTGTTCGAAGAGCTTTCATCCTCTGCGATACATGCTCAGACTCTGGCGCCGGTTTCATTGCATGCACGACTGGTGAGCTGGATTGATTTAACAGCGTACAGGTATGCTTGAGAATACCACAGAAGTAGTCCAGTGTGTTAAGTCGGGTTGAACGCGCAGGCATGAATGCGACAGATCTTCCAATCATTTCCCGAAGGTTCTGTCGAGGTAGGTGTATATACGAGATTATGTTTGGGACATCATGTTTGGTACTATTGTCATGTCCTAAAGGTATATCACTAGGAGGTCAAGGATGGTTGCAGGCAATGGAGGTACGCTGTCCTGTAAGTTTCCCCCTCGAGAAGTAAGGAACGATAATCTAACTATTTTACACACAAACGTTGAACTGAGTATGAGATCTGGTGATGGTTAGTGATGTTTATATGAGGCTTTGTTTCACCCAATGTGAAGTTGCCACCTTTAAGCGAGATCATAGGTATAAGATTTTTCAATAAGTGGTAATCATTAGAATGGCCAATAATGACAGCAGGATCAAGCCGCGTTGTTGGTTCACGATGCACGTGGCACATGTGTGGCCTATATGAATAATGTTTGTATGACACGAATCCCGTGTACATGGTTTCTTCGATATTCCAAGACGAACTAGCTGACGTATGAGGAGTTGGATTTTCATGGTGTATAGCAGAACTCGATTGGCGTCGAATGTACGGAAGACACCCTCTCCGTCATGTGTTGAGGGGTTGAAAACTTAAGACCCTGTATTGAACCGTCTGTAACTCTAATGGAATTCATATGGTCGGCGGTCGTCGGTGTGGATAACGTTGTCATATTCTGCAGCAGCTCAGGAGCATTCTGTTTTTGCAGTAATGTAACACTCCAACATTCACGGCTTTTTCGTCTGCGTATACTGGTCACGGTGGATGTTCAATATATGGATCTGCTAACACCCACTGTGAAGTTATACGTTTTACTACACTTTATTACGCATAATTTGTAGGCTATGACATACTCCATATGTAGTGTTAAGTTGGTTGTCAATTCACATGCGTATTTATAGGCTACGGGATCATATAATCTAAAAGGGTAATGCATTAGGTATATTTAAATTTAATTCCTTTGTTAGCTGTAAGATATTTTTAATAATATTGGATTTTACCTATTGTATTTCGCCTAATTATTTATATTGACACGTTTGTGGTTTTGTAGGCACAATTATGTCTACGGAGGAATCTAGTTGTTTATGCGTGAAATGCATAAAGATTGCGTGGAAACGAACAACGTATAACAAAAATGTCGAGGAAGAGCCCACCTCATTTTATGTGCATTTCACAGAAGCCTAAAAAATATATCATCCCATTCATTTGCATGTTTGTGGCGCGGTTTTCGTATTGCGCGTGCGAAGACACCAAAACATATCCCCTCCTCCTTAATGAATTAAATAATGAGCTTCTATTCCTACACTTTTCATACTTAAACATTCAAAATTGCTCAATCGGTTCTGCCGCACCTTGTATATATATATATATATATATATATATATATATATATATTATATATATATATATATATTATTATATATATATATTTATATTATATATATATATATATATATATTTTACATATAGATGAACTATATTTAAATTAAAGTTTAAAATACATAGTTCTAAGTCCTGCCCATTTAAACTTAAAGAGAATGGCAGCATTAAAAAGTAACTACCAAAAACGTGCTACAATATACGCATTTTTTAGAGAATTCTCAGTACACATCTCGCTATTCGATTTTGCACGACAATAGCGGAATTTTTAATTGTTGAAATAGATTATTAAATAATGCGATGATTCCTACTTTTTGTTTCAATTTTAATAATATTTTTATATTTATACGTAATATCCTTTATTAATGCGTCAAAATATCGAAAAAAAAGAGAATTTTATCGTAGCATTATGATATTTGTAAGGGATTGATCGTTTCTCTAATGTTAACTCGTGCTAAGCACGAGTAGCACGAGTGTAGGAGGTTGCCTTTGTATATAGCTATATATTATATATATTATATATATATATATATATATAATATATATATATATATAATATATATATATATATATATATTATATATATATAATATTATATATATATATATATTATATATATATTATATTATATACTATTCGTCATACCATTTTAACCACTCGTGATTTGCTTAACCCCTAGTGTTTTGCTTTAAATAAGTCAATTTACTGTTATGTGATATCTGAGTAATCAGGCTCAATCTACAGTTAATTTTAAATTAATAATTTATATGTTTTTACTCTCATTGAAACTTTATTAAAGACATTTTGATTACACTTTAATCTGTCTAACGTGAGAACTCAGAGCTTTCTAACGCTAACTACCTAGAATGAATCAACTTTGAAACTAAGAACGCTACGGTGATTCCGAAAAGATGGAAGGTTAATGTTTATCATCGATGGGATGAAAGGTTATTTGTTTAAAGTTTTTTTCCTTCTAATTTATGTCTGTTAAATTTGTTATTTAGCTATGTAACCTAAGTATTCTATAGCTGTTATTAATTATAGCCTATGTAATGAAGTTTATGACATGCTGCTCAGAATGCATACATCCCGTTGTTTCAAGAAGTATGCTTCGGAGCTGGGCGGGCCAGTTTTTTTGGTTCTCTTTACCACAGTTATCATAATGTTAATAAATATTCTGTGTTTGAAGAGTGTGAATATATGGAAAAACAAATATCAATATCATAGGCACCAACTGCAACTATTACTGCCATATATTACAAACATTTTCATGCAGTAATAACACTGTACGATAACTGTAATTTTGTAAATCACAAGAATGAAGCTAAAATTATTGCAATGAAAAGATTCAGCGATATTTTTTTTTGAGAAAGGTGCAAAAAAATAATTATATATATATATATATATTATATATATATTATATATATAATATATAATATTATATATATCTATATATATATATTTTAATATTATTTATATATATATATATATATATATATATATATTATATATATATATATCTATATATAATTCTATAATATATATATAATATTATATATATATATTATTCCGGTATTTTTAATATTCGCATTGGCTTTCGCAAATATTAAATAATTATTTGCATTCGCACAGGGACACTCCGGATGTGAATAGAAAAATGTATTCTGATTGGACGTTAAATAGAAAAACGTGTGGTTGTGAAATAGATTAAAACGATTGCTTGTGAATAGAAAGGTAGTGACAGTAATTTGAGTCACAATCAAAATCTAGCAATATTAATTTATTTGATAGCCCCTGTACTTGTGAGTATATTATGTTGGAAATAACTGTTGAAGCATTCGCGATGGATCACTTAATCCAGTGTGGTTTGGTGATTACTTCGGATATTGTTTTCCGATGAATCGCACCGTACCTTTGCAATCGTAATTATTCTCGGAAAGAAGAATGATATTGGGTTAAGAACATCTAAGCAACAACACAAGAAATGTTAGAAAGGAAGAGTAAAGGATTCAATTCAAGTTTAGAAGAAAGCAGATTACTATTACTAATATAAAATACAATATATGAGAGCTGAAACGAAAAAGAGAAATCAGCGATATAGAAAAATTTCGAGAACATATAGTGGGCGATTTGTTTCGTCGTTTGAAATTATTGGTTTGTACGGCTTAACGAAAGTATCGGTTTTAATACAACTACTCAAAAAAAATACTAGGATTATATTATTTGAAGAAAATATATGACAGGCGTTAAAACTAAAGTTTCAGAAATAATAACCTCTATCATAATCACCCATGTTAGCTTTCTCGTTCGACGAATGTTCAAATTCAATTAGCAGTTTCTTTGTACTCTCTGTGTATTCATGAATCGAATTATATTTTTTAAAGGCCAAATTTTTTGTGTCGTGTTCCTGAACTCTACTGAACGTCATACAGGGAATATCTCAGTGGCATCTTTTATGGAAATGGTTGAGGAATGGAACTTATCAGTGATGTTACACTATGTATGAAAGATGCTGGTGCCATATAAGAAAATTGTTCTCCCTTTCTTCGGAGTGAAAAACCACAAACCTCCTTCAGACCAAAATTAGAAATGTTTGACATTAACAGCATGTCAGAAGTTTCTCCAATTAGTATTGAGTAAACTTTATCATTCGACTAAGGATCAGCAAGAACT
The DNA here is from genome assembly GCA_015478945.1 of Trachelipus rathkii. Lineage (NCBI taxonomy): Eukaryota > Metazoa > Arthropoda > Malacostraca > Isopoda > Trachelipodidae > Trachelipus > Trachelipus rathkii. The sequence goes on along the minus strand of JABUQX010089086.1, from coordinate 12,553 downwards.
AAAGAATACGAGGCCAAGAATTAAAGTTCGGCTAACTTTCTTACATGGCGTTACTCTCCAAATTATATTAAGTTGCAAGAATTAATGATCTCTTGCAGTGGAGGTAGTGATGATAATAAATGGTCTTCTCATCATGAAATTTCTATTCTAGAATTGTATTATTGTATCCAATAGTTGAAGATATTCATTAATGATACTGCACAACAAATTTAATTTTTTTTCTGCCCTTTACATGAAAATATGATTCTGTATAAACAAAAGGTGCTTGTTACATTATGAAAACAAAGGCTTCATCATGTACGTTTTTTGTAGACCATCCCCATTTTTTACATATGGTTATATTGAATATTGATTGTAAAGTTTTGATTATTTTGCAAGCCAACTAAAATGATTTTTTTTTCGTTTTTTGAGGACATTGTTGGTGTGTCTATAAAGACATAGATATTCAGCACCTACATTTATCCTCACCTATGAAGCTTTTAAACATAGAGATGTTCCTGGTGAAACCTTTCCTGCTCATCATATGGCAAGGTTGGAAGGGGAAAGAGTCATATGTGTCCATAAGTGTAAGTTTTAAAAGACATATTGGCAACCTATATCAAAAGCAATCCTGTGACGTACAAGATATTTTATAGTTTTTCAGCTTTTTCTCAATTTTCCAAGGAACCTGAGCACACTGATTTGAAATGCTAGCCAGGCCACCTTTTGTCCTTACTGACAGTTTCCTTTCGAACTCTTCATCTCGGAAGACTGCTTTAATTCTGGGGGCCATAAAATCCCTTCTTTTTAATTTTGCCTCACTTAAATTTGTGAATTTGTTCCGGAGATTGGACGAATGCACATTCTTTGTCAAGAGCTTTTACAAATATTTTCATCAAACAAAGTTTAATGTGAAAAGGTGGAAGATAAGACAAATGAGGATTACAAGTGGCTCAAGACATAATTTCAATTCTGGATAAAAACATATCACATGATCCCTTGTGAATCACGAGTTTGATCTTTCTCACTTTGCACATTAAACTTCTTGTTTGATGAAAATATTTGTAAAACTCTTGACAAAGAAGGTGTGGCATTCTTGCATTCACAAATTTAAGTGAGGCAAAGATAAAAGAAGGGATTTTTATTGGCCCCCAAAGCAGTCTTCCAAGATGGAGAGTTCGAAAGGAAACTGTAGAAGGACAAAGGTGGCTGGCTAATTCAAATCCAGTGGTGTTAGGTTTCTTGGAAATGAGAACGCTGAAAAATATAAATATCTTGTACGTAATGGTGGATTGCTTTTGTGTATAGGTTGCAATTGTCTTTAAACTTACTTTATGGATCAACATATGGCTTCTTTCCCTCAACCTTTGGCGCAGTGTGGATGAAGCATGGTGAAGTTTACGGAATTCTATGTTTGAAGCGGTTTCAGTAGGTGATGGGATGAAAGTATGCTTGCTTGATATATTGCTAGTACTTTATCAGCGGACCACCCACAGATGCTCAAAGGAAACGAAAAAAAATCCATTTTAGTGGTGTGGCTTGCTAAATATCAAACTGTTACATTCAATATTCAATATAACCATATGTTAATATGGGGAGTGTTTACAAAAAAGCGGTACATGATGGAGCTTTTGGTTTTCATAAATGTAACAGCACTTTTGTTATACAGAATCACATATTTTCATGTAAGGACAGAAAAAAATTAAATTTGTTGTGCAGTGTTATAATAATGATTCTTCAACTGATTGGAGTACAATGATAGATTTGACGATACGAAAATTGTCAAGGATGAGAAGACATTTATTTTATCATCGGTGTGGCTGTACATTTCTTGCTTCCTTATAACTTGTAGAGTAACATCATGTATTACTAAGGTTGGTGAACTTTAATTCTTTAATTCTGTTTTTCCAAATGTATTTAATCGAATGATTAAAGTGTGACTCAATTGACCTATATTTTGAGAGAACTTTGCTGACTGCTGTTTGAGATGTCACAACATTTCTAATGTTGGTGGCTGAAGGAGTTTGTGTTTTTCACTCAAGAAAGAAACAATTTTCTTTATATTGGAACCCAGCATCTTTCATGACATAGTGAACATCATTCGGGGATAGTTCCTTTGTCAACATTCATTAAATAATGGCATGGATATTCACTGTATGATGTTCAGTTAGATGTTTAGAAAGATACAAATTTGGACTTTAGAATAAATGTCCACAAATGATTCAGAGAAATCAAAGAACTGGTCAATGAATAATCTGACCTCGTCGAAGGAGCAAGCTACTTGGATGAGTGTTTGATAGTGTTATTTATTCTGAACTTTAAGGTTTTAGCCTGTCATATATTTTCTTTCAAATAATATATCCATAGTATTTTTTTTGAGTAGTGTTTGAAAGAGACGATATTTCCGTTAGCCGTACAAGCCAATAATATTCAACGTGAGAACAGAAGATCGCGCTACTATAAATTTTTGTAAATTTAACTATATCGATGCCTTTTGTGATTTTTCTTTCAGCGTCTCATATATTTGTTGTTTAATATTAGTTTTATAGTAATCTGCTTCGTTCTTAAACTTTGAATTGGAGATCCTTTACTTTTTTTTTCCTTTTAAATTTTTCCTTGTGTTTTGTGCTTAGATGTTTTAACCAGATATATTCTCTTTCCGGACTAATTCGATTGAAGTGTCGTTTGCGATGTCAGTGGAAAAGTTAATATCGAAGTAATCCCAACCACACTGGATAAGGATGCCATCGCGAATGTTCAAACAGTTGATTTCCAAAAATATAACTTACGAATTATTTAATATTTTATGAGCGAAACTTTTCGATTGTGACTCAAATTACTGTCACTACCTAGATTTGCATAAGGAAGTCATTCTAATCTATCTCACTAAAGTTGCTAAATTTCTAACAAGTCCCATCAGAAAACATTTTCTATTCACATTCCGAGTGTCCGCGTGCGAATGCAAATAATTTATTTTTAATATTTGCGAAAGTCAATGCGAATATTTAAAAACACCGGAAAATATATTATATATATTTAATATATTATACTATATATATATATATAATATATATATATATATATATATATAATTATATATTATATATATATATATATATATATATATATATATATATATTATATAATATATATATATATATTATATTTATATATATATAATATAATATATATATATAATTATTTTTTTGGCACCTTTTCTCAAGAAAAAAATAGTCGCTGAATCGTTCAGTTGCAATATTTTAGCTTCATTTTGTGGATTTACAAAATCTACAGTTGTCGTACGCGTTATTAATGATGAACAATGTTGTAATAATATGGCAGTAATAGTTGCCAATTGGGGCCTATGATATTGATATTTGTTTTTTCATATATTCACACTCTTCAACAAGAATATTTATTAAGATTATTGATAAACTGTGGTAAAGAGAACAAAAGACCTGGCCTCGACTCCGAAGCATATTTTGAACACGGATGTAATGCATTTGAGTAGATGTTATACTTATTACATAGGTTAAATTAATTCAGCTATAGAATATTTTAGGGTTACATAGGCTATGAAATAACAAATTTAACAGGATAAAAAAGTTTAGAGAGGAAAAACTTTAATAGAATGAACCTGTTCATCCATCGATGATACATTACATTCATCTTTTCGGAAGTCACCGTAGCGTTCTTAGTGTCAAAGTTGGTAGTCATTTCTAGGGTATAGCGTATAAACTACTCTGAATTCTCACGTTAGACAGATTAAAGTGTAAAAAGATGTTTTTAATAAAGTTTGAACTACAGGTAAAAAGTATTTATATAATTTAAAATTACTGTAGGATTGAGCTGAGTTACTCAGATATCATATACAGGTAAATTGAGTATTTAAGGCAACATAGGGGTTTTAAACAAATCAGAGTGTTTAGAAATTGTTTATGAGAATATAATATATATATATATATATATATTATATATATATTATATTATATTATAATATATTATTATATATATATCTATATATATATTAATATTTATATATATATTATTATATATTATATATTATATATATATTATATAGGCCTATATACAGAGGCACCTGACACTCGTGTATCGTGCTAAGACGAGTTAACATTAAAGAACGGATCAATCCTTTACAAATATATATGCTACGATAAAATTCTCTTGTTTTTTTGCAAAAATTGCTCGAATGAATAAAAAAATATTAGTGATAAATATATTTATGTAAAATTGAAAAAAGTGTAGGATCATCGCTAATTATCTACATAATGCTATTTTTTCAACATTTGAAAAATTCGCTATTGTGGAAATCGAATAGCGAAATGTGTACGTGAGAATTTTTTTCTATAAATGTTGTATATTGTAGATCTGGTAGTTACTTTTTAATGCTGCCATTCTCTTTAAGTATAAAAGGAGAGAATGTACTTTAATTTATTTTAAACTTTATTTTAATATATATATATTATATATATATATTATATAATATTATATATATATATTATATTATATAGTATATATATATAATATATATATTATATATATATATATATATATATATATAATATATATATAGTAATATATATTATAAAGGTGTCTACGAGTATGTAAGCGGTGTATATACGTACGGATGTTTAAAGTATGAAAATGTGTAGAAATATAAGTTCGATTATTTAATTCATTAAGGAGGATGGGACATGTTACGTTGGTGTCTGCGCACGCGCAATACGAAACGCGCACAAACATGCAAATGTCGAATGGGATGATATATTTTTTATGGTTTTTGTGAAATGCCAAAATGAGGTGGGGTCTTCCTTTTGACATTTTTTGATACGGTTGTTCGTTTTCACGCAATGTACCCATAACGCTTTGCACCCATAAACAACTAGACGTTCTCCGTAGACATCATGTGCCTACAAAAGCCGAAGTGTCATATGAAATATTAGGCTAATACAATAGTAAATCAGTATTTAAAAAATATGTTACAGCTAAAAGGAATTAAAATTAAATAACTATGCATACCCTTTTAGATTATTTTGATCCGTAGCCTATAAATACGGCTGTGAATGTGTCAACAACTTAACAGTATCTATGGGGTTATGTCATGCCTACATATCCGTATAAATTGTAGTAAAACTATAACTTTCACAGTGGTCTTGTTTAGTAGAGCATATATTTTGGAACATGCCACGTGAAGTATAACGCGGAAAAAAGCGTGACATGTTGGAGGTGTACATTACGAAAAACAGGAATGCTGCTGATGCTGCTGCAGATATGGACAACGTTATCCACCTCGACGAGGCATTTCATAGAGTTTACAGACGGTTCAAGGTACAGGGTCTAAGTTTAACCCTAACACATACGGGAGGGGTGTGTGTCGTAATTCGAGCGAACTTGGGACGTTCTGCTATACACGATGAAAATCCAACGTCTCATTACGGCAGGCTTTAGTTCGGTCTTGGGAATACGAAGGAAACCATAGGCGAGGATTCGTGTTGATACAATGTATTCATATAGGCCACACATTGTGAGGTTTGCATGTGGAGACAAACGGCGGTGGGATTCCTGGCTGTCATTGATTGACTTCTAATGGAGTACCGGACTTATTGGAAAATATTTTATGGACGAATGAATCTCGCTTTAACAGGTGCAACTTCCGCATGGGTGGAACAAAGCCTGCATATAAATTCACTAGGCCATCACAGATCTCATCTCAGTAGTTTGGTGTGGTAAAATAGTCAGGATTATCGTTTTACTTCTTCGAGGAACTTGACAGGACGGTTAACTCCATTTCCTGCAGAATCCTTGTTGACTCTGAGTGGATATACGCTTTAAGGAATGAGAATATGTTAAACATGATGGTGCAACATAATGAAGCTATAGTTGACGACTACCTGGACAGAACTTTCGGAAGATGGATTGGAAGATCTGGTCCATTTCCATGGCCTGCGGGTTCACCCAACACCACTGGACTACTTCTGTGGGGGTATTACAAGCATACGTGTACGTGTTTTAATCACCAGCTACCGTCGTGCATGCATGAAACTGGCGCCTAGAGTTTGAGGCATGTATTGCGAGGATGAAAGGTCTTCGAATCAACATTTGTAATACTGTTGTACAGTTACGACCTGATGTTCTTCTCCCTTCTGCATGCTGTGGACATGATTCATAGGTAGTTGTTTATGATACTATTAACAACGTTATTGCATTACATGTATCGATATTATGAGTTGTCTTGATACCATTGTTTTTTTTCAACCTTTTCACTTCAGTTAAAATATTGGTTGGTAAATTGACGGTTTACCAACCATTACATGTAACTGTATTTATTAGGGCAATGATATGTATATGCAGGGGTCTAGTTGTTTTGGGTACATTGCGGTGGAACGAAACGTATAACAAATGTTGAGAGGAAGACCCCACCTCATTTTTTTATAATTTACAAGCATAAAATATATATATATTCGACATTCGCATGTTTGTGCGCGTTTTCTTATTGCGCGTGCGCAGACACCAAGGTAATATATCCATCCTGCTTAATGAATTAATAATCGAACTTCTTTTCTACACATTTTCCCATGCTTAAACATCCGGTAGGTGATACACCGCTGTAATTACTTAAACCTGTAATATATAGTATATTATATATATTATATTATATATATAATATATATATATATATATATAATTATTATTATATATATATATATATATATATATCTAATATATATATTATATATATATTATTATATTATATATATATAATACAAAGGTGGGCACGTTAATGAGAAAGTTAACGTTGTTAATTCTTAATCGTTAACAAAAAAAATTAAAGGCGTTAATCATTAAAGATTTTATGTTAAAGAATGTAGGGGAAGTTAACGTTAATCGTTTACACTAACTGTTTTAATTTTTTTTTTTATTTACAGTTATCACCACCCCACGGGCAGAGCCTATTCAAGGAGGGGTTTTGCACGCAAAAGTTCACACTTAGCGCAAATTACGCAGATTAACAGTAGAGCACGGTTTAAGTGAGGGAGATTATAATTTAACAGGAAACACGATAGATGGAGAGAGTTCTACAGAACAGTGGATGAAACGGAAAAGGAACCTGGCAGCAAACTGCCTGGAGTTCAAATATACCAAACTCGTGCGCGATTACGACCTTGTTGCTACTAGGGTCGTAAAGGTGGTGGTACGCGAGTGGTAAGTTTCCTCGCATCACTGCCGCTTGGATACCTATAGAAGAGATTAAGGCACCACATCGCGGGGCAAAGATAGAGGTTCAAATGAACTGGCAGTACATAAGTTTACTAAGCTTTTGGTTTTGACTTGACCTGGTCCAAAGTGGGTTGAAACAGCGTCCACAGATAATGAGACAGTAACTCTATCAAGGCGGTGAGAATTGTATGTTTTTGGAGTAACTGAGAAGAGGACAAAGTCTCGCAGTCTGATGACCCACGAAATTCTATTTAGACGAGATAGAATCGAAAAGATTAAGACGAGAGGAGAAAATTCTAGAAGTAAAAGATGGGTCAGAATTGAAATGATTTGAA